>JABUQX010049353.1:5000-87500 GCA_015478945.1 Trachelipus rathkii | reverse complement strand
GATTTTGGTGAATCTTTCGCAGTTTCGCCACACAGATATTGAAAGCATTCGATAGAGTCTGACACCAAGTTTTAACTTCAAAACTTCCCTCTTACGGTATTTACCTTTCTCTCTGATTTCCTTTCCAGTCGTTCTATAGCAGCTTGTATGGACGGTCATCGTTCATCCTTTAAATCTATTAATAGTGGTGTTCCTCAAGGCTCTGTTCTATCCCCAACCATTTTTCTACTACTATTCTTTAATGGCTCTCTTCCTATCAATTGTCTCCTATCCACTCGTAGGCCAAGGACTCAATCCTTCATTACTCCTTCAACTTAGGGGTCTACTCACTCAGCATCAATTAACGCGTGACAGGATGGTGGCTTTGGAGTAGCCGATCTCTGAATTTTTATCGTATCTCTAATTGGGGAAAAGAAAGTATGATAGTTTTCAACGCCTCAAAAACAACATTTTTTAATCTAGCTACTCGACATAATCTTTCATACAATAATACCTTCTTCGAAAACATACAAATCAATCCTTTCTCTGTTCTTAGTATTCATAGAGTTTCATTTTCTCGTGACATTAAATACAAGGATCACGTTACTTCACTTTCTAAGCAAGCAAGTTTCAAAGAGGTTGAGTGTTCTGAAGCGTCTTCGGTGCTTCTTCTCTCGTCACTCCAGTTGTTTGCTCTATATAGGGGCGTTATTCGACGTATCAAGTATGTCTCACACATTTGGGATGATTCCACAGCCACTATTGCCAGGCGTTAGGGATTTTAAACATGCTAGTTGCAATAATCTCACTAACTTTTTATAATCTCATTCTAGTCATCAAACTGTTGCATTGCTCACCTTATTATAATGTTATTACAATAGACCCTGCTCTTCTGAATTTTCTAATCGAGTTCCTTTTTCTTAGAGTAGAGTTTGTGCCACTCATCATTCCACACAATCCCATCCTTTTTCTGTTCAACTCTCTGACTACATATTTGACCACCGTGCTCAATCTTCATGTAATCCAATGGTAAAGTCTGGAACACACTTCTTTTATCTATTTTGTCAGCTTTTTTTGACTTTCACTCTTTCAAAAGCCGTGTACCGGGCATGTTGTCCTTTCATTTGACCTTGGATTCAGGTTCTCCCTAACTACGGTGGAATTTAGTAAACCTCCGGCCTTTACCCACCGGAGAAGATATAAAAAGAATTTATAAATATATATATATATATATATATATATAATATATAGTATACTGATATAGATATAATATATATATATATATATTATAGTATATTTATAGTATTTAATAACTTTGTAGATAGAATATATATTTATATAGTAGTACGGGGTTATATATATATATAGGTAGTTATATATATATAATGAATAGGATATGAGGTATATAGCATATAGTATAGGTATATATAGTAGATATAGTATATTACTAGGGCCTGTCAGCGTGAAGCAAAAACGTTTGCGTGCTTGGTTACGGATATAAGTGATGTTCCAGCCTGCCCTGCCCTTTGGTCCAAACTATAAGGAAACCCGGATCCCTGATGATGAGAGCAGAATATTTTTTTATGCAGTAACGGAGATAGATATGGTTTTAATTTTATTCTGGGAATTTTTAAATCCTGATACACCAAAAGTTGCAGATGTTGCACCAACAACAGACGGTCAACGGACTTACCATGAGGAAGTGTTTGTACAGGCAGCGAGTGGAAAGCCGTCGTTAAGTGTTTGCACTTAGTTGTACTTGCTCCCGATATTGCCTTAATGGTGGTCAAAGTTATGTTGAGTCGAGTTGGCTGCAAGTGTCCGGAAGAAGGATATAGTGTGAAAAAAGCAGTATAGGTGCGGTTTTATTACCCCTATCATTGTACAGGCAAGAGGATGAAGATTGAGTGTCGAGTAACGCATAATGTAGTAGTTTATAGTATTGGCATAGATGGAAGAGTATAGTTTGCTGATGTGACGTAATGCCCTATATTCAGAAGAATTCGGATGAGGAGAAGGGTCAGAGGCAGTGCGGGTTGATGTGAGGTGTACCATGCACTGGTGTTAGCCGAATAGAAGCACTGTGGGTAGTTACTGGTCCCAGTGGGGTATAAAAGGGACATGTTCATATGAACAGATTGGACTGCATAGTAAGCTGTATGAGTAGATGAGCTATAGTCTTAATATTATATATATATGAGTATTATATAATAGTTAGTATATAGTATAGGGTATGAGTAGTATGTAGTATTGTAGGATGAATTATATAGTAGGTGGGGGGTAGTGATATAGAAAGATAGGGTGAGTATATATATGGAGTATATAGCTTACTATGATAGTAGGGAGGTGATGACTAGTATAGAGGGTATATAGTATAGATAGGGTAGGTATATATATATGGATATAAGGGGTATATAATGATAAGAGGATAAGGTATTTAGGATGATAAAGTAGATATGATATAGTAGGGTAGAGTAGTAGGTAGTAGGGGTGGGGGGGTGGAGTATAGTAGTATATATAGGTGAGGGAGAGTGATAGTATATGTTAGTATAGTTAGGTATAGTGAATAGGGGTATTATTAGTGATGTATATATAGTATATCATATTGTATATATAGGGTAGGAGTAGTATATGATGAGATATTAGATGGGTGATAGTAGTTAATAGTAGGGAGTAGGGTAGGTAGTAGTAGATATATAGTGAGTGATATATAGTATATAGTATATATATATTATATGTAGAGTAGATGACACGGATTAGTATATATATAAATATAAAAGGAGGGAAGAAGGTTGATTAAGAGGGGTTATATATATATATAGTATAGTATATATAGTATAGTATAGTATGAGGGTATATATATTATATGGAGGTGGAGGCAGTAGTAATATAGAGTATATATATATAGTATTATTATATAATATATGATAATATATTATATGATAATATTATTGATATATATAGTATAGGTAGTAGAAAATGTAATGATATATATATTATATGATATAGAGCGAAGGGCCTAGATAATATAGGTATAGTATGATATTATATATATATTTATATAATATATATATATAATATATATATAAATATATTATAGTATATATATATATATATACTAATATATATATAAGTATACTATATAGGTATAGTACGGCTTGGTCAATATAATACTATAGTATATATTATATAGTAATAGGGGTAAGGGTGGTTCCTATAGTATAGTAGAAGTGTAGGCTACGAGATGGTTCGGTATCTTATAAATTGTGAAGAGTTTATTTGAGCCTATCGCAGTAGGGTTCTTGTCTGGTGATTATTACAGTGGTATATCCAACCAAGTGGGATAGGGTGGAGCGGAGGAGTATATATGGGCTTGGAGAGCATGTCGTTGTTTTGCTCAATCAGTTGGAATTCTAGTCCACCTTGGGCGTGGTTCGAATTCGGATTTGGGATTGCTACTGCTAGAAGCGAGAGAGAGAGAGGAGAGAGCAGTGAGGAGGAGAGGGAGAGAGAGGAGAGAGGAGAGACGAGAAGAGGAGAGATGGGAAGAGATGAGGTAGAGAGGGGGAGGAGAGGATGTGTAGGATGATGTTTGTGGAAGTAGACCGGTGTTGTGTATGTTGTGTTTTAGGGTATTCTGAGTAGGTGTAGATGCGATTCACCACTATTCCGCAGGATATGTAATTCAAGAGTATTTACGAGAGAGATCCCCTACGGACGTGGTTACAAGGGTTTTCTGTGTGGTCCGTACGAGGTAGTTGGAGCTGAGATTCGAACCCTCGCGTCTCAAGGGTAGAGGAGAATAACTTACGAGTCTAGTAAGTGAGAAGAGAAAAATCTCACTTTAATCAACTGAGCCAATTCTCTCGTGGATAGGTGTAGTACGGAGGATATATAGTATTATGTATATAGGTATATGAAGGTAGTATTATATATAGTACGGTAGTAGTAGGGATATGAGGGTAATATAGTAGTATAGAGGTGTATGAGGATAGTATATAGTAGGTGTGAGTAAGGGGGTGAGTGGGTAGGGTGAGTATATATATAGTATGAGTATGAGGGGGGTATATATATATATGGTTCCTATTTTAAATCTTGGGGACTCCGCGAGTTTTAGTTTTTTTGGTTTTTTTTTTTGTTAATATTGGGGATATGGCTACTATATGGATACCAGGACAATGAATTTTCAGTGGGGTAACGAACATGATAAACAAAATGTTCGGAAATATTTGATAAATAGGATTTGTTAAAGAATCACAGGGTTATAGTAATATTTTGTTTCCGAAAAATGAGAATTATCTCGGAAATAGTATGACATCTTACAGAAGAAAACCATTACTATATTTTGAATCAGGGTTTATAAAACTTATTGAACAAAAAGAATAGAAAAAAACATGAGATCGTCGGAGCCGACGGGGGACAGAGGGGGTGAGCGTTTGTGCCCGATACCCGCGTAGGGCGGAGGGGGAGGAGACGCCCGAGACAGCGCCAAGATAGCAAAAGAGTTTATCTGAAGGAAAAGAAAAAGGTGTATCTAGCGGCCAACTATGACAAGCGCCTGAAAAGTGTTGATGTTGATCGGAGTAAGTGGTAAAAAAGAATTATGATCAATGATTTTCGGTTTAGCAAACTTTACTAATTCCTCTCTGAAAGGATAAGAGATTTTGTTTCCTAGCCGGTATTCCGATCAACATCACATTTCAGAGGCTTGTATAGTGGCAAGGATACGACCTGTTGGTTGTACTTTGATGAGGTTTTGTATACTCAAAAGGAAATTTTAAAAATTTCCCATAGCATTGTTTTGTTAGAGG
Organism: Trachelipus rathkii; assembly: GCA_015478945.1. NCBI lineage: Eukaryota > Metazoa > Arthropoda > Malacostraca > Isopoda > Trachelipodidae > Trachelipus > Trachelipus rathkii. The sequence continues at coordinate 82,710 of JABUQX010049353.1, read as the reverse complement.
TTGTGTCCAGTTAACAATCCAAAACTAATGGCATATACAAAGGAGACTTATCTGAGGGGAGTGAATAATTTTGCCTCTCCCAGGAGCTTCATATGCCCTTGAAAATGTCATCGACTCTCCCAACAGAATACAAATTTAATCTCATATTTTTCATTTCAAGAAAATTGTTACAGAAGAATGAGTTTGGAATTGGAACATAACGTCTGAGGCCGGGCGAGAACTCAAAGAGAAACGAGAAAAGTTATTCCGTACTTTTTTAAGGGGGGGGTAATGGAGCCATTGCGTTATGCATATTTGCAGAGTTTTAGAAGTCATTTCGGAAAAAGTCTTGGAGAGTTGATTCGTAAGAATGTGGCAAAGAAGCATGAGTTTTGGAAAGGGAGAATTGAGAAAGTCTGAAATAAGGATGGAGCTGACAGACATCAATAAAAAACGAGGCCGAAAGCGGAACGTGTTGTAGGAGGCCATAAAAAAGGGGTAAATTTTGGTTGTTTATATGTTGTATTTTATGCTGAAAATTAAGAAATTTAGTCCATTTTTAGGTGGGGGTAAAACAGGGGTCAGCCCCAGCAAAAAATTGGATCTTGCCCTAATTAAGGCAAAAGGCTTATAAACTGGTCCTTACTTTACAATTCAGTTGAACCCTCCTATCTTTGCGGCTTGCGAAGTTGGGGCTTTATCTCTTTTGCTAGTAGGGTTCCGCAGGCGGCAGGTGGTTGGCGGGGATACTTACCACTCGCGTTACACCACCTTACGACGGCCTCGTAGCACAAGGGTGCTCTGTCTGGCGGCACGAGTTTGTGTTGGAGTATTGGTGGACCAGGGCTAGTGCGGTTGGGCGTGCTTCCTTTCTTTCGTGCCACTTTCTGTTCGTGGTGGAGAACTCTGTTCTTCCATCTGTCTGTGTTTCCTGGCTGAATTTAGATCTTCCTGCACATTTAAAGCCTGCGTGTGTGCTCATCTGCGGTGTAATGTTGAGGCGTAGTGGATAAAGTTGTTGGCGTGCATGGCCCGCGTTCCTCCGTGGAAGTAGGGGCGGTCTTGCGCGCGTGATTAGGTGTGAGCACACTGTAAGAGGTAGTGAGGGGTAGGAGATATAACGTGAGTCGTATGTACTGAGGTATAGTAGTAGGTAAGTAGGTAGTGATAGGAGGAGTAGTAGGTAGTATATATAGGCGGGGGTAGTAGTTATATAGGTGTGGGTGATATGGTATTGATATAGTAATAGGTGATGTATATATGAGTATGATTAGTGATATAGTGATGTATAGTATAGGTGTAGTATGAGGTAGTATATAGGTTATATAGTGGTAATAGGTAGTGAGTATAGTAAGTAGTATATGGGTAGTAGTAGGTAGGCGTCTATTAATAATATAGGCTCCAGGTATATAGTGATGAGGTGAGTATATAGGATATGAGAAGAGCCCGGATTATTAGGTAGTGAGTGAACGGAAAAAATAAATAGATCTACTAGGCGGTAGTGACGGTTAGTAGTGAGCGTGGTAGGAAATTAGCGGGGGGGGGTCAACACGTGAGGGGTATGAAGCTGTGATCAGTGACCGGAGAGTGATATATGTAGCGTATATAGCACGTAGTTAGGTGAGGGTAGTGTATGTATAGTATAGGTATCAGTAGGAGTGTAGTTAGTGAGGATAGGGTAGGCCGCGGTAGCTGAGGGGTAGGTATATAGGTTAGGGTAATAATGTAGTACGTGGAGTGGAGGAGGGAGGGGTAGTGAGTAGGGTAGGGGGGGTGGGGGGGTGTGATGAGGGGGGGGGGGGGGGGTAGTATGGGAGGGGGGTGAGGGTGAGTGGGTGGGGGGGATAGGGGTGGGAGGTGAGGGGGGGGGGTAGGGGGGGTAGTAGGTAGGTAGGGGAGTAAGTACGTCAGGGGAGGTTAGGGGGTGGGAGGGGGATGGAGGTGTGATGAGGTGAGGGGGGGCTAGGGGGGTAGGGGATATGTGAGGGGTGATACTTAGATATAGCGTAGGGTGAGAGTGAAAATAGGTGAGTTATAGTCGTATATAAGACGTATAACAAATATTCCATAAGGTATCACCTAGTGAGGGGGTGAGTAAGTGAAGGGGTAGTAAGGTATAAGCAGCGGGTAGGTTGGGATGAGTCCATAATGTGGTGACTCGCGATGATATAGAAGATTTGAGTATGCACTAGGTATAGTGGGGACTAGGTATGATCGTGACCGGTGTTGATGATAGGCAGAGGAGATAGGGTATATGAGTGATAGCCCCGTAGGGTAGGGGGCGGTAGGGTGGGGGTGAGTAATTGCCCAGTAGTGAGATCTAGGAGGGTGAGGGAGTGGTAGTAGGATGGAGGTGGATAAGTACGTGGGGTGATCAGGGGGGTGAGGGGGGGCTCATTGGACTAGTGATAGTGGCAGGGGCGCCGGCAGGAGGTAGTGAGTGAAGTGGTGAGTAAGATTAGGGAGTGAGTCCGAGGGGTAACTGAGTGAGTGAGGGTATATATACGGGGGGGTGTACCGTAGTGTAGGTGGAGTGAGCGGGCGTATTATGTGGAGGTGAGGGGGTGAGTGAGTTATGAGGGGGGGTGGGGCGGGGGTGGGGGGGGGGGTGAGCAGTGGGGAGGGGAGTGAAGTACGTGGGCCCGAGCGATAGGGGGATATATACTGGTGGAGGTTAAATGGATAGGAGTACTGATGTAGTTAGGGGGTAGGGCGTAGTAGGTAACAGATGAGTAGGATAGTAGGTCTACCCGATTGATAGGTCGGATGAGGTATAGTGAATTGGAGGTGGATGGCATCCGAATGACAGGCCGGCGGAGACCGGCAAGCCGCACCAGTATTTGAGCGAACCCGGGCGAACTGCGTATTGTCAGCTGGTCTACACAACCGCAGAACTGCAACCTGCAACACGCGACACCGCGAACGCGGCGTGTGTACTGGCAGTCACTCTCACAACCGCAAATTCTGCGGTTATCGAGGAAGTGGTGAGGTCTTTGAAATGACTCTGCTTATGGGGTGTCAAAACATCGTGCTCTCCTCGTCTCGGTCTCTCTCTCATCTCTCTCTCTCTCTCTCTCTCTCTCTCTCTCTCGTTCTTCGTCGTCTGTCTCGTCGGCGTCTCCTCCTCTCTCTTTATTATACAACGAAAAAGAATCGTTTGGCGTTGTTTCTCCCAAATACGCTTCTGAGAGATAAGACAACGTACTAGTCTGATTTTAGCCCTAATATGAAAAATGGTATTACTCTGCTTGGCAGATACGTTTGAAGAGATTTTAAAAGGTGTTAGCTTATTGCGGTGCTTCTTTATCGACATGGGTAAGTTCCGGTTTATGTGTGGTCGAAACTGCGTTCAACCAAATGCCTCCGATTCGAGGCTGGAAGTGGGAATAAGATGGAGCGTTACAACGAATAAATTCGAGTTCAATCTCAAGACTTTGATAAGTTTGGAGAAGAGAGGTTCTTCGTATGTCATCGCAAATCGTATCTAGATCGTCATGATAAAAAGCGAGAATTTTTTACAGGACTCCTCGATGTTTTTAAGAAAGGTTTCAGTGCAAAAGTAACAAATACAATTGTAAGGGGTACTTTCTTCAGATAATGAAAAGATGAATATCTGATTAACAGACGAAACGCTTAAAGTGAATCTTAACACTGCAGAATAAAGCATACCTATCCACATCCGAAGCCCAAAAGACTTCTGTTTGTGAAACCGCTGTGAATTTAACATCAAGTAGTGATGGGATACTGAATAGAGCTCTAGTTGAAAGTGTTTTGGGAGTTGAAATGAGCAAGAATATCAAAGAGAAAAGGATCGATCCCGAGATTGATCGCTCTAATGGTGGGTTGAGAGAGACACGAACTATGGTCAAAGGTTAAGATGTATGGCGTAAAAGAGTAGTTTGATTTGCATCTAGTAGGTAGTACCAGCGAGCAGAGCTTTTCAGCGGTGCTGGAGTAATTAATGACAAGAAAAGGATAATATTAACAGGAGGAGATGCAGGAAAAGGCTGTGGTGTATTCGGCGTAAAATTCTAACTTTACAGCTTTAAAATTCAAGTACACAACAGCGAATAACTAAAGAAGACCTGATAGGTCGGATTACGTTTGCTGAGGTTTCACCAGTGGCTGCGGAGGGATTGGGGGGGAGGGAGGAGGGGGGATGGTGCTGTGTATTGTGCAGGTCGGTCCGTCCTTGCAGACCTGTAACTCTTGTTATCAGGAAGCTGATAAAGTGTGCACATTGTAAACGACCAGAAATTTAGAGAATTGTTCGAAGACGTTAATTGGCTTTTAATAAGGTATTATAATGGAATAGATAATGATAATAATAATGGAATGAGATATATTAGATAAATTGATGAATAGATAATAATGAAGATTTTCATAGAGTAATGAATAGAGTGAATAGATAATATGAATAAGAATATTTTTATGTTGTTATTGAGTTATTGGCGGGGGGATTATGTGATATCAGTTGATGTGATAGATTGATAGTATAAGGATCTTGATGTATCGATTTATGTGCGCTTAGAGATATCCATAGTCATTTATTATAATACCTATTAGTGTTAATTAGTCATTGATGCTCATTGCTCTATCATGATCTTTCTCAAATTCACTCTCATCTCCTATTTGTTTAGTTCTCTCCTTTCTGCTTTGGACGTATGTTTTATGGGCTATATTGGTTCTAAGTTTTGTGCTCGTTACTCATAATGCTCTCAGTGTCAATAGTGAGTGCGTGCATGTATGGTTTGTTATAATTGGTGGAGGTACTATTGGATTCTCTCATCTATTCGTGTATCTAAGGGTTGTTGTTATTTTGCATGAGTGAGTTGAGTTAGTTACATTAGTGGTTTATCTGCATGACGTTGTATTCTGTTATCGTTATGTTTTGCAGATTATGAATGTGATTATTGCATTACTTAGTGTATGCTCATGTGCTCAATATGAGTTAGTATTATAAGTATCTTATATTACTCACTTAGTTTCAGTGTGATTGCGTATATTTTGAATTCATGCAGCTGCCGTTTATATCTATATATTCTTGCTTAGTAGATAGTTCATGTTCTCATTATTATCTGAGCTTCTCGGTTTTTTACTATTCATGATAGAGTGAATGCTGATCGTCATTCATTGTACTTATTATGCTCATTTCCGTATGTGTCATTATTACTCTCTTATGTTAATTTTATGTGTATGTTATAATAATATATTAGTTAATTTCTATGTGATGTGTGATGTAGTTCGTTCTTGCATACAATTGTAAGATAGATGGGTATCATATGTACTTTTAAAAAAATACCACTAATATACATTATGATTGCTATTCAAGCTATATTAATTTTCTTTCGATCTTAATTATTATATCTCTAATTATATTATTATTATTATTATTATTAAATACGAAGACGTTATCACGAAAAACTAAAAATATATCTCCGAGCAGATCACCTTAATTCATCTATTATCTATTATTGGGATTTTATTTTTATTCTCTCCTATTCTTATTATTTCTTATTATTTCTATTATCTATTATTCTTTATATAGCTATATAATTAATAAGATATTTCTATTTTAATATTATATTATTATTATTATTAATTGATGAACATTATATAATATATGATTATATAATAATCATCTAATTATTATTATTACATATGAATTATAAATACATTACTCATATTAATTATATGATTCCACTATTAATTATACCTAACTTCTATTACCTTAGTTACTTATTGCAACATTCTATATGTAATATAATGTATTGACAGCTCTCAAACTACCCAATAGCTTAAACTATTATCCCTGAACTCGAGGAGTATTCACCTTAGGAATATTAAATCAATACGCTAAAAATATGAATATTAATCATATAAATATTTGAAAATTCACAATTACAAATTCAAAAATTACATATAGAAGAACAAGGCATCAAGGCACAGCTCCTGTCTCCAATGAAATCACATATAGGCTGTAAATCAAAGCAATGATGAAATATAAGAAAATGAATGGTATTGTGTTCGGGGCTTCACAAGGACACGAAACTGTGTTGCAATTAGGTAGACCCATTTCAGAACTAAGGAAGTATACAATCGCAATCTATCTATATAATTGACATTAGGCGCGTTGAAATCGGTATTTCTAATACATAATAACATCTCATTTTACTTGAGATCTATCTATACCTGTACAGTTTCATGGATGAACCTGAATATATTGAAACTCAGTATACTTGTTATCACTGACTAAATACTTTCTTTTATTGGTTCGATTTTATTAACTAATAGAAAACTCTAAATTAATGAAATTAAATATTATATTATTATGTGCATGTTTGTATTTACCACCTCACTATTATTATCATTATTAATAACTGCGATTTTAATCATTAGTATGTAATGTTTCGCAATGCTCTTACTCATATAATATGATTAAAATATAATTATCTATTATTGATATGAGATTTAAGTTTCACCTTAGTGATTTATGTTATAATTTGATTAATTATATGATTATTGATTCTTGAATATTTATATCCTATTTATATATATTTCTCCCTCTTCTATTATTTATTTACTCTATTATTCACTCTATTAGCTTAATTGATTCTCTCTCTCTCTAACTCTATATACGATGATGTCAGTTATATCTAGTTCGCTCTGAGTCGCTCCAGTATTTAGTAGCGAAGATGTAAGTAGGCTCTATGTAATATCATGTGAGTGAAGGTAGTCGTATAGATTTCAATCGGTGTATCACATCTCTGCCTGTATTGCAACAATCCCAAGCCGACATACACGTGGATTTGTTGCGGATCAGACATTGAAAGACCACTCCAGCAAAACCACACCAGCAAAACCACGGTATGTTGAAAAATTTATGATACCAGCCAAAACTCAACCGCCAATTCCGCGTACTCACAATATATTCAGCATCGCCTCCATTCACGCCACCACAATTTATATCGGTCTATAGCCTCGGCACTCACCTTACCGCCTAGACCTGCAGCCTTCCATTACTTCACCTGAATATTCTCTAACTAAATAACGCTCACTCACCATAATAGTAGCGATGAGTAGCCCGTCCCGTCCCCTCCCCAAACCTCCCTACCCAACCACCCACTCTCATTATACCCTCCTTCGCTAATTAACAAGGTATAGTGACCTGCGTCCTCTCTCTCAGACGTACGTGTAATCCCTCCTTTATTTACTATAATATAGTGATAAATAGTGCTATATATATAGCACTCATTACCCTATAAGTAGTAACCCTGTAATATTGTCTCCTCTCTCAATCCCTCTACTACCCCTGACTCCTCCTCTCCCTGTCCACCAACCTAGACACTGTTTTTACCCCTTCATGAAAGGGGTGATTGCACCGCCTCGGAGAATTGAAGCGCATAACGTAGAATTAGTAACTAACATAATTAGCACACAGGATCGCGGCTTGACCTTAGCTGAGCTTAAATGTGTCAGCAGGTATGACAACAAGAATCAAGCTAGAAGATAACTCTCCAGCAAGTAAATCTAACAAAAAAGACTACTCCCACTATACAAAAGCAGCTGCTGCTATGGGCGTCAATACATGGAAAAGAAAGTGGAAATGTAGCGGCGCACTATGAGTTCTAGTCTGTTGAGTTTACCAATACAATAACAAACTAGGGAGTTGCAGATACAGCACCCCTTGTGTTCGAAGGAGGGTGTCGTAAAGGTGTGGTACGCGAGTGATAAGTTCCTACGAGCACCACTGACCGCTGCGGACCACTACCCCCTCATATGGAAAGAGATAAGCAAACCACACAATCGCGCCGCAAAGATAAAAGTGGTCAAAGTGAAACTGGAGAAAGTTTCCAGTAAAAGCCCTCTTAGACCTTATATGAGCCGTCGACCTAACCCTCCCCAAAAAGAGCCACCAGGGACCGATGACAAGACCAAGAAAAGCCCCCCTCAACCAGCTACTTCCCCAGCAGTAAAACTCACATACAAAGAGAGACGAGAATTGAGAGCCCTTGGTACTAGCTGCGCAGGAGTCCAACGGAGAAGAGGGGACAAAAAAAAAGTCTCGACTATCTAATACAGAGACGCCCAGTCTCCTTTGAGGCCCGCACTAGGTAACCGTATGTCGACTGTGAGGTCCTTCCAAACAACTTTTTGTTCACTCGTTAAGGCAAGGATGGTCTAATCTATTGATACAACCGCGAGCGCACGAGTGACGTCTCCGAAACGTAGGATAGGAAGATTCACCGAAGAGAGTACTCCCATAGAGAGCGATTGTAGAAGTTGCGTTTAATATAAAAGAAATGAATTTCATATTCAGAAGGAAATTCAAAATGAGGAAAAATTCTATCCAGAAATACAGCAACCGAGAATAGAATCGGAAAAGATTAAGACGAGAGGTGCATTCTCCCAAGTAAAAAAAAGGAAGAACAGAAAAATTGACATATAGACAATTTGGAAGGAATGAAGAGGTCGGAGTCTCACGGCATAATCGAATAGGATAGAAATTGACAATTGCAAGGTGAAGGCAAGATCATTATGAAAAAGTAAAAGAAATAAAGTAGGAAATAAGACAGGAAACCTTGAGGAAACACCACTATTGAAACAGAAAAGGAGAAGAAAGAAGTCAACCCATCAACAACAGCCGATTATGAGCGATTTGAAGAAAGCTAGACATAAGTAAAGCAAAGAGAAAGGAGGAAATCCAAAGGGGGAGCTTGGAAAGCTGTGGCGCATGAGAAAGAGTTAAATGCTTTGGAAATGTCATAGCGTCCCCACGCAAGTTTACCCGCTCAAGTTTCCTTAGGCGGAAGACCTATCCAATCAAATAAGATAGGAAAGCTAATATTGCCCAGCTAGACCTCGAGTAGCCGCAAAAGAACATACTAGCGATAGCGCAAAAATCAAGTAGAAATTCGAGAACTCCACGCATGACATCTAAGAAATTGAGCAGTAAGAAGGTCTACTCAAAGATACTTAAGATAGTAATTACATGTGAGAAGCATATAGATGGCAGATAGTTAGAAGGAATCAGAGTGCTTCCTTTTTTCGGAACAATGATTGGATATGATGAAAACGTGCTATCACAAAACTGACCCCAGGAACGTTCTCCCGTCTTCACGACTAGCAATATAGCTGACACGCCGGGGCGGGGGCAGCAACGGAAGCGCCCACTCGCCTAACAATCACACAACACTGGGCAAGAAATCGCCATCTCGGGACCACCCACACGCTTCCTAACGGTCACCTAGCCCTTTCATGGAGCCCATCACCCAGATTACAAATGGATAAATCACAGGCAAAGGCATAGGAACACACTGAGAGGAGAAGGAGAGAAGGAGAGAGAAGGAGGAGAAGGATGGATAGAGAGTGAGGAGGACGAGGAGAAGAGGAAGAAAGGAAGGAAGGAGGAAGAGGAAAATAGCCAAGAGAAATCGTCCAGGGTTGGTCGAGGAGAAAAGGACGACGAAAAGATGTAAGCATATTCAGTATGAGAAGAAATTAGCAACAGAACCATTCAGGTCGTGTAATAAGAGGAAAAAGGAAGCAGAGTTACAGAAGTTGTTAGAAAGATAATTTTTAGCAAGAAGACCAGAAAGATTTGTTCAAGTAAGAGAACAGAAAAGGGAAAGGTATGAGCTCACTGTATCGATTGAATGACCCAGTCCAGCTTTGCTCGGTCAGCCCGAGAATATTCCCAGACAACGATTTTCGTTGAATGAAAGATTAGCAATACAGAGTGATACGACCAAGGACTAAGAACGAATAAGGAGGGGGAGTAAGAAGCGGAAAGGGGAATTTTATCCAAAAGAACTTTAACCCTCCATAGCGAACAAACTGATACTACTCAGCAGCTGAAAATGCCAGAGAAGAACAAACAGACAGACAGAAAATCGAACCATGTAATATATGAGGAGAGTAGATAGGTCGAAAGAAACAACTAACAACGCTGCCCTACAATACGCTCAACCCAAATTACAAGCTACGGCCACTTATATCGCAGGAAGCCGAAACCCAACGCTGTTCACACAGAGTCAAAGGCAACGTCATAAATCCAATGATAAATCTAGTATAAGGTAGAAGCAAGCATCTTAAGGGAACCCATCTAATCGGCGCCGATCAAAAGAGTGCCAGGAAAAAAACGCGTAGAAGGCGAGGATGAAGCCTGTGTTGGAGAGAAAAAGTAATTATAAATAAACATGAATAATTAAATTGTTCTGGTCAGATTTACCAATTGGAGCGAAAGTGGTGTATTTATAGAGAGTAGGACTAGTGGTCAACATCAGGTCAAGGTAGTGGTTGCAAGAATGTGGTATGGACGATCCGTGAATGATGTGTGAGTTCTATATAATTAGATCAGCTCCAAATCGACTTAGAGAAAATAACATAAATAGATTCCGGCCTCTCCCCAACCTAAATCAGATATAAAGAAGAGGACACCAACCATGATTACTGTTGACAATACATGAACACAAATGTACATTGAAATACCATCTAAATAGAGGACCCAGATATATTGACTGAAGGGAAAATATAACAGTCTCGTATGAAGTAAAGTTAGTAAGATATTCAAAGAAGGCGAGAAAATCTGTTCTGATCTGTTAGGAGAACAGATAGCAGAAGCACAAGATTATTGTGATTATTGTAGTAGAAAGATTTTAAGCCCACAGAACATCGAAGTTAGGAGATTCGGAGAATTTCTTAATTTACATCTGATACAGGAGTGTTTATGTTTTTACATAGGCACATACACCCACCCTTTAGACGGAAAATATATGAAAATAAAGTATATAGTTTGATATATAAACGAAATGGTATAAGGATGAATTCTTTAGACATCTGTGTCTCAGACAAGAACAAAAAAGCTTTGAGTTAGTGAATATAGAGAGGTGGGATATTACCACGTATTGCCAAAAGTGTATAGTTGTAAGCAGCGGATGTTAAGGAAAATCGATAGAAAAGCACAGACGCATACAGCCAAACATAAGCCATCACACACGGCTATACCCACAATCACAAACAAAACAAAAAACAACAAACAAAAACAAACATACAAAAAAAACAGGTTAAATTCTTCACAACCACTAAGAAAAAACGTAATGTTAAAAAGACGATAAAACCGGTATTATAAGTAAATAACTGTAAAATATGCTTGAAAAAATTCAAAAGAAAAGTTTAAAACACTCACGCACCTGCATATCCTCACAAAAATTTGCGAACAAAAGGAAATTACATTATTCAACATAAATACTGATACATGATAAAATTAAAATATGTTAACCAAATACGTAAGTACTGTGCTAAAATCCGTTTAAATAAATTAAAAAATAAATAGAAACACTAAAAAACTATATATTAAAAAGACGAAAAAATATAACCTGGTAACTATCTAAACATAGTATTTCACATTAAACCTGTCTATTAATTGCACTAGTGCTACGTGCTCAACAAATACCATTAAAAGATTACAAAAACAAAATGTAAAATCGCCCACATTCTCTCATATGCAAATAAGATTACAGTTTTATCTACAAGATTTCGTATCAGTAATATGTTTAAAACACTATGCTTTAAATATTAAAAACAGAAGAGGAAACGTATTGTTACAAAACACACTTAAAGGGAAAAAATCACCTAACCAAACATTCTGACTTCCACTCTCCTAAACTGGAAAGCCCGGTAAAACACAAACCTATCACAAACACAGATCTAAAATACACCTTGCCGTCAACTGTAACTTAAGTTTTTATCTGGTGTAGAATCTCTAGAAGAATATAAAAAACAGAGCTATATATCACTATATATAGTAATAGGATAATAACTATTATCTAACGATAGTAATACCGTACCAAACATAGTCAGTTACCCGTATTATACTAAAAACACTAATACAAATAGGTACCGACAACAAAATATCCTCATAAATATCCAGTAATGAAATAATGAATCCTACCGCCAATAATGAACAATAAATATAATAGTGCCAGACCAGCAGTCCTAGCACATCGAGAGATCGAGAAATTATAACCCGCCCCCATTACGGACGATATTATGGAATGTTAGGCGTTACACCCCATTCCCTCCAGTGTCAATGGTTCACCCACTTTCGCGCTCATCTCCGCATCCTTCATACACTGAAGTAGGTTCTCCTTTAGCTTGCTTATTTAAAGGATTTGTCTAGATGACTGCTAAAGAATTTTTGCAGATGGTTGTTAAAAGATTTGTCTAGCAGCTTCTTAAAGTGGAATTTTTCTAGCTGGCTAATCAAAGATAGACCCTTTCATCCACCAATTCCCCCACAATCTACCACCTGAGGCCCGTTGGCGGAGCCTCCGAAGGTAACGAGATAGGGGTCCTTTGCTGTCACAGAATTGCTGACCTATTTTAGTATTTGTCTTTCTTTCTTCAATAATTTTTTTACAAACCTTCCCTACTTTCTCAAAGACCATATTCACATTATTCAGAGATGATATTATCCCCCCATTAAACGCATAACTCAGGTGTTGAGGGTGCTTCGACAGCAACCCACACTCGTTCTCTTCCAATTACCAAACATACCAAAAAAATATAACTCATTCTCTCTTTCAGAAATCAACAGTTTTTGGGTGACTTCAATGTTTGCTATCGCCAGTGGTCTTCTCGATCGAATATATTCTACTGATTGCAGCTGTGAACTCCTCGGTGTAGCCCAATTATCTCATCCATCCGAGAATAAAATGCATTGAAGCAGGTTGGATATGCAAGACTCACCCTACTCGTGAATCTTCGATCATCTATGAGATGTATTCGACCCTACGCCTCATACGACTATATATATCGCGATAAAACCTATTAAATCCACTCGCATAATACTTCCCTGCTTTAAAAACTTCTCATTCTCTAGATTTAATCCCGATCCACATTCTCACTCTCTCTAGGTTCTCTATCCTTAGACTTTCTCTGAGTTTTTCGCGGATTAACTTCCCCGCTATTACCCGCCGCAAAGGATGATATCTGGAAACATACGGGTGATGGCAAACTGGTCAAATTTCGAAAGGTCTTACTTCTTGATTTGTCTCTTGAACCATCAGTAAACTGCAATAATATGGTGGAAGCGCTTTATTTAGAGTATGACAAAAATAAATGGCTATATTATACATTACTCTACTCCTAGGAGTGAAGGCTGATACATTCCACAATTATCATTCCCATCAACTGAAATCTAAACAAAATCTTGATACTTCTGCACTCTTACTACTGTCCTTTAATTCCCCCTGCCCGCGGACACATTAGCTTCAGGAATTATCCTAGGGATCCACAACCCTAAAAAGATAGGAGACTCAACTCATCAACTTAATATTTCATCCAAAAAGTAACTGTGCAAAAATCATATTCCTATAGTGCAACTAACAAACCCCTCTTTGTTCTCTCGTAAGAACGATGTCTGAATTTCCAAGGGGACTCGCCCAAGTGGTCGACTCGACAACAAAAAAAAAAAAAACCAAAAACCAAAAAAAAAACAAAAAACAAAAAAAACATGTTTCTCCATACGTTATACTATCTCCTCCTGAGAAAAATTACGAGCGAGCTGACTATATTATTTAAGAAATGAGAATAGTTTAAGCCAAAGAAGAAATTCATGCTTATGCTCCGCCAAATCTCTGAAAATTCGCTGAACAAACACGAACCAAAGATCCCCAAAACCTCTAACTTTCTACATGCTTTGGAAAATTTCTGAAAGAGTGGAAGATTTGAAGGTTAAAAATAAGAGAGCTTTTTTATAACTGAACAAACATTACGAAAGCAGTTGAAAATGCCATTTTGAAATAGATTAGATTTGCATTTAGGTGTAAAGGAAAGTCACTTTCAAAACATCTGCTGACAAACGGACACATATAATGGCTCCATATTGTCTTTTGTTCTTGCCTCTTCAACATATTTGGTATAATAGTGTTTTTTAAAACACTATACCTACATTAAATAATAAGTACTAAAATATAATAATAAGTAGATATTTCATACAATTAATACATACTATATAATAATAAGTAATAAAACATACAGAATTCAACCCTACGCACCCAATATATACACAACAATCAATCTGTACATTGCATTAATATACTCTTTTCACTTGCACTACCAAAATTTATACCTTACACTAACCAAGACAATATAAAACAAAACCACTGCAAGATATGATACTGCGTGACACAGTGCACCAGAAAATGAACATATTTTTTAGCGTAAGGGCTTCTTTAATTAATTTTTTCTCACTACGTGCGAAGAAAAATTTATCGCAATGGTTACGGTAAAATCAGTTGATTTTTTTCTTGATCCCCAGTGTTGGTTTTCAACAAATATTTATCCAAGTATGTTCTGCAACAACTGTAATTTCCTTATAAGATATTGAAAGCAAATGTATAGCAATATTTTATTCCACCATTGCCATCACGAATGATGAGGCGAAACACATGGATTTTTACTGTCGATATCAGATTAGTTGCTACTATAAAATATATATATATATTATAATATATTATATATATATATATAATAATACATTTATAACTAATATATATTAGATATTTCTATTTATATATATAACTAAATATATATATATATAAGTATATATATTTATTCAATCTATAATATATTATTATACCACAACATCTATTCCGACATTAAAGTTATTTTTATTTCACTACTTACTTCCCTTAATGTTATTTTTCATTCATCTACGCCCCCACGCCACGCCCTCCATCCATTCGACTCTCCGCAACACGCCGTACCATCCTTCCACCCTCATCCCTCTCCTCTTCCTCCATTTTGTTAATACCATCTCTCTACCTTCTCCTCCCTCTCCCCCTTCCTCCTTCCTTTCCCCTCCGCCTCCCAAACTCTCCTAACAACTTCTTTTCCTCCAATTCCTCTCCAGATGATCCCAACCATCTTAACATTACCCTTCTCCGCCTCTTCTCACCAAAACATTATTTCCAATCACATCGCTCATCTTATCACCCTTTTCCTAATCCTCTCTCTTTTACTACCCCACATACCGCTCCCAACCCTTTCATCTCAAACACTTCCACCTTCTTCTTGGACCTCTAGCATTCAACCCCCATTTTCACACCCATATAGTACCGCTGGACACATATTTTTCAAACATACTTATCTTAAGTTTATTGATAAACCCACCCCCTTCATATTCCTCAGGACACTCAATGCCTCGCATTCCTTCTCCTTACTCTGTGATGCTATCCTCTTCCTTTTCATCCCTCCTCCTGTACCCAAATCCATCCCTAAATATCTGAAACCTTTACTTCTTCTAATACTACACCTCCTACTCTATTCTCTAACCCCATCCCCTCATCTGTTTCTCCTCTCCAAACACTAACACTTTTACTCTTCCTGGGTTTATCCTAAGACCTTTTCTCACCACCCTCTCAAACTCCTTTCACAGATTTACTACGAGCCTTCTGATTTCTCGGCCACTAGCAGTATCAGCGCAAATAGTATCATGTTCACTTCCAATCTTCACCCTAATCATCATTCCACCCCTCTCACCTCCATCATCATTCCTTGCAGAGCACACTCTCCACTAATAAATTGAAAGCCACGGGACATTACACAATCCCTCTTTCTTAAACCCTCTCTTTACCCCACATCTCACACTCCCCCCTCAATACTCTCACAACATTCTGCTAATTCCTATTAAAAGGCCCTCAATACCTTTAACGTTAATTTACCCTACTTCCAAATTCTCACACTGGCCACTTAAATTCCCCCGTGCTCACTACTATCATATCTTTCTCCAGATCAAGAAAACACCGCTACACTTTTCCCTTTCCTTTTCATATAACCTTTCTCACCAAGCATCTTCACGTGAATTACTTGATCACACACCCCCTTCCCACCCTAAATCCTCTATGTTCTATCCCCAATCCTCCTGCGTTAAATCTCTCCCTCTCAGATTAGTATTCGCCCATTAACTTTACCTTACTACACTCAAGAAAATACCTCCTATAATCACCACACCTCCATCCTATCCCTTTCCCTTATATACAGGGCGAACCAAACAAGCCATTCTCCCATTACTGTGGAACCTCTCCCCTCGCCAACATAAATAATGATAAACTATACAGCCAGTTCCCTCACCCCTCTGCTACCCATCTGTAAACATTCCATACTCACACCATCTAGACCTAGTGAGACTTTCCTTTTTTCCTTCTTTTAAAGTTAACAGCGACCATCAATAAATTTCATCCCATCTTGTATTTCCAAAGCCCCTTCCTGCCCAGTCCCCCCCCACCCTCACATCTTGGGGGTAAATCATCCTCAGTCTCTCCAGCCATCTCATTCAAATAAATCATTCTAATATTCCCCATTTAAATATTATAATTGTTAGCCCTCCTATCCATTCCCCTTCCTCTCCCTTAACCCTATCCCCTAACCCCTCCATCTTCTTCCTTTTTATTTTACTTCTTTCACAGAATATCTTGCACCCCGTTTCAAAATTTTCTGTACTTTTCTACACCAATTCATTATTTGATTTCTCTTCAGCCCTCTCCACCCTCTTTGCTGCCACTCTTAACCCATATCAATATTCCTCACAGCATATGCCATGTCCTATCCAACTTCACACTAAACCTCTTTTCTTTTTCGACGCAACCGTTTACCTCCTCGACAGTCCACCATTGCACTTGCCTTTCACCTGTCTACTGCCCCACCTTTTTACATCCACATTTCCTTCTGCTCTCACAGAATTGTCTCGGTAATCTCATCCGACCTCCTCCTCCACTTCCCTAAATTTTCCGTCCCTCTCACGTCTCTCCACTTATCCTCCATACCCCCCTCATAAACTTCCTCCTACACATTGCCTCATCTAATTTTTTCCACCTTTATGACTTCTATTCTCCTCTTATTTTCTCTTTCCTAACAGTTACCTCTCCCCCTACCCTAAACCTAGCAACCACCAAATAGTGATCTCTCAGATAACCCCCTACCTGCCCCTTTGAATACATTTACATCTAGTAATCTCCCCTATCACTTTTCAATAATTTTCACACACGATAATCACAAGATCGCCCTCGGCCCCCGTTATCTCACTCTATCCAGTTATACGTTATGATTTTCACTTTTCTGAACCAAGTATTCCCAATTATCGATTCTTCTATCAACCACCAATTCTAACACAGACTTTCGCCATTATCCATTCCTTTCCCTACCCAAATGGACCGTATAATTCTCTCATACTCCTCGGCTTCCCACTCCTGCATTCAAATCTCCTAATAAACAAATTTTATTCACTTTTACCCCGACTTTCCCAACACTCATGCAACTCACTCCAAAATCTTTCGCTCTCCTCCTCCCTCCGCTCCATTTACTGATGCATACGCGCATATAAAAACCCACATTTCCCCCAATATCTTTTAACCCACATTATGTCTCGACCTCACCATATTTGCAGCATATTTTACCTTAACCCCACACTCCTATTCTCATAACTATTCCTACCCCTTCCCACGCCTCATTCTCTCGTTCACCCCCGAAATCATACCCATTAAATTTTCCAAAGTCCATTCCTATCTATCTTCAGCTTGGTTTCTGTCCAACCCTGCATATCCAACCTTCTTTCTATCGAACAGTAAGCCACTTTTCCTATTCTCATAATCCCATTGTAATTCCCTCTCAATTCATTACAAACCCAACGAATCTAATCTCTTTTACCCAATCCTAGCCTTTACTCCCCTTACTCCCTTTTATCTGACCCGCTTATCACCACCTCTACCTTGTCCACTATTACCGCACACTTGATTCGGACTGCACGTTTACCTCGGATCCACACACAACCTGACACCTTCCCGACCATCAAGACATCCAACACCCCGGCTCCAAACAACCACACCCTAAAAAAAAATCCTAAATCTATATTCCAAAACTAATTCACAATTTATAGATAAACTTAAATTAAACGCCTTATGTTGTTTACGAAAAGCTTAATCAGCTTCTGATGTATATTCTTCCTACATATTGAAGACACCCTCTTCTTCTCAAGCTTTCGAATCGTAATCTCCTATACGAAAACATCAGAAGGATCATTTGATGTCAACTCTTCTGTCTTGAAGATACTCTTCCAGAGTACCTTTGCTTTTTTATATACTTAATTCTTCCTTGCTTGATATTTTATTCTATCCTGATGTTGATTCGCAACACTAGTATTTTAATTTTATTTGAATTATTATAATAAGTTGTACTCTAAAGCTTGAGGAGATCTTTTTCACGTAAATACAAAGTAGAAAGCCTCAGTAAATTTCTTTCCTGATGATTATTTGTAACACTTGTATTTAAATTATATATTAGAAACACCTCAGTTACTTTTACTAAGTTGCAACGTTGATCCTGTTAAGATCGCTTGAATATCTTCTTCAAGTAAAATAAGGCAAAAAAAACCTCAATACAATCTAAGAGTCCAAAAGAAGTTTATCAAAAAAGACGACTCACTTCAGCAATATATTTATCCCAACAAAGAACATTCACTATATTATAATCTTATCTTCAAATGCATTTTTAAAGCATCATAAAATTAATAATTAGTAATATATATATATATATATATATAATATCATATATATAATTATACTAATAGATATACTATTATATATATATTATACTATATAATATATAATAATATATATATATTATTATATATACTATATATAATATATAGATATATTAGTGATGGCAGGTAACATCCACATTCGCATTCTTCGGAGGCATCCGCACATTATTACAAGATCCCGCTCCGCACATCATTTCCCTGCGGACTGTTCGCGAATATTTTATTTTCGGAGATTTTATAAGAATTTTTAATACAAAATTACTTAAATGAATCTCAATGGCAAATTTAATAGAGAGACATGGGACCTCGACTCGAACTGTGTATCATGATCGACTCATTATCTCACATCATGAAGTTCATACTAATTTGAGTCAACAGAGTCACGTGAGATTATTGATGCCAAATAAATCAGCGCCTTTACAGCTTCTGGTCTCCGCATTTCAAATACCATTCAAAATAGTCACATGAGATTAGGGATGCAATCATGCAACCATCTTCAAATGAAAATGATGCGGTTTAAAAACAGATTAGAAAGATGTGTATAAAACGAGAGCTAACAGAATACGCTTTAGTTCTAGTGGAATAATGACCTGAAGTAACTATTGCAACCTTTACTAGATTCCCTGTTATAAAGCGACAAGTTTTTATTTGTAACAATATTAGAACAAGTTTAAATCGTCACCTTGTAGTTGAAGTTGAAAACTTTCATCCAATATCTATTAAAGTCGCCACCCATGTAACGAGAATAAATGAAACGATATAGAACCAACATCTTCTACAAGTAAATCAATAAACAGATTCACTGGAAGAATTTTCTACAGTCCAGTAGTATTGAAGAAACACACGCATTACCAAAACAGATGTAGTGCACACTGATTGAAAAACTTATCCCAGGAAAAACGACTAGATTACGACAGGGGGGAAGTTAAGCACAAATGTTACCCACGCTTAAGAGCAAACCTTTGCATGGAAATATTTGGCCTGTACCGCCAACTAGTGTTTTCCAAGTGGATAGAGTACTTTAGCAGAATTGCATGGGCATATAGTGATGCAGAACGAGAAACAGACCCGTTAGGGCAGAAAAAAGGGTAAAATTGATGATTCTCAAGCAAAACCTTCTTATATTTGAATTTCAATCACGCAGTGGCAAAAGCAGTAATAATCTTGTTGAACTTTTCATTAAGGTTCGGAGAGATGGGGAAAGAGGCTAGGTGGGTGCATTGAGCCTTGGGTCCCCGTGCACCTGGTACATTATATTCATATATTAGTGGCTAAAACTCAAATATATAATATATATACTTATCATAATATATATATATAATATATTATATTATACGCATACTAATTTATATAATAATAATTAATATATATATATATATATAATATATATATTATATATATATATAATTATGGATTATTAAATAAGAAGTTGAGTAGGTTTTTGTAGTCGTAGAAATGTTGAGCTATGCGTCGTTTATTGTCAAACTAACCGAAAAATTAGGTAAGAAATGCTTTCCAGACGTAAGGAATGTCCTCAATTCCTGTAAGGTTGAAGTCTTATTTTAGCGAATTTAACACGTTCTTACGAAAAATGTAAACAAACAAGATGGCGGCGTGTTACGGCCGCCGTCTGGAATTGATCGAAATTTATCATTTCATATTAATCACTTTAAATTAATTTACTTCCAAATGGATAAATCCATCAACAAATAGTTGATCAATTATTGTAATATAAATTGTTGTTATTTTTGTTGGTTATTTTCTGCTTATTCCAAACCACGTACTTTATCACAATAGCTGAAAGTACATTGTTTAAAAAACAAAAGTAAGCCTAGCACAAAATCGCGGTCGTTTAAACTTTAAATTCGTGCTAAAACTGGGTGAGCAATTCTTATGAGCGTTAAGCACAAATGACAAAAACGAACAACCCGGTCCTAATTAAAAAGCAAAGGAATTACTAAAAATCTCATTCTATTCGGTAAACGCTTCGTATTATTATTCAATTACGATTAAAGAGACGATATAACTAAAGAGAATTAGACTCCCAAAGTAAAGTAGTTTGTAGGCTTGCTAATTGTATTTTCGCAATCCCACCTAATACTTAACTTGGGGGCTAATTTCTTTCTTTTCTATCTCTTTATCATAGAATTGCGGGATCTTAAGGTCCCCGTATGTTAATTCTTCTCGACTCTTCTTTCTAGTTTCTTCCTTTGAAGAAAATTCAGTATTTTCAGTACTTCGGTCGTCTACTTTATCCTCTAACTTTTTATAAAACTTGATTTACTCGTTATCCGATAACAGCTTATCCCCCTCAAACGGATAGATATGATAGTTCCTAAACAGTTCCTGTTCCCTTTATTACCCCCCTTATCAATGTACTTCCCTTTCAGAATTTCAAAACATTTTCAACAAAACCTTTCCACAATGCAAGTTCTTATATCTTTATTAACACAACTCAACTGGCGTTTCTCTTAAGATAAAGGAAAGCATCTTCAGAACTTGAGGTCCAATATTGTGTTTACAAATCATAAAACTGTGTCACTGTACGTCGGACTAATGTAGGTCAAACATTCAATAACTAAAATGCGAGCTCTAAACAATGGACATTTCCTTATCGAATAATCTCTTCCATCGCCAACCAGGGAACTGGTAGATGTCAGAGAATCACAGACCTTAACGCATATACCTCTTCAAAAAATTTCCATATTTCAAAATTTTGTACACGATGAAGACTTAAAAATTTGGAATCATTATTATATGAAAAACACTTAAAACACTACCCTTAACATCCAGGAGCGATTTCTTTAGCACTCCTGATTCGCCTGAACTAAATTGCCTGAATTTTCGTGCAAAACGAAACACCGATTCCTTATGGAGGTACTTTTGTTTGCAAGCAATGCGAATTAGATGCGTGCATGGGCCGTCGATTTCGTGATAAACGATAAAAATTAAAAATGTTTCGTACTTGCACAAAAAATTAATCAACTATTGTGATGGGAGTTTATCTTTTTGGAAGAAATTAGATTTAAAAGCCAATTTTTATTTAATGAAATATTCATCACTTCAAAAAATGACGGCGTGGTAGGCACCTACCACGCAGTCATTTTATTTTGTTCTGGCACATGTTCGATAAGAACGTGGTAAAAATGTCAGGCAATACACTGGAAATAGCACTTTATATAGACATTACGCAAGTTCACTTACGTAGATGGTAAGACGATTCCTTGCGATTTTGCGCTAAGTTTATGGAAAACGAAACGCAAAATATCGAGCCTATCTTACGCTTTCGTAAGCACAAATTGCAAAAACGAAACGCCTATATTAAAGTATACGTAGCCAGTAAATACGGAAACTTATCAGAGCAAAAATCGCGGATATAGCTATATATTAATATATATATATAGTTATATATTATATGATATATAAATATCATATTATGATATATTATTATATATATATATATAGAATATATATAATATATATATATATAAATATATATTATATATTATATATATATATATTACAAAACATAGAAAAAGAAGAAAAATTCGAAATTTTGAACTTATATTAAAAGGTAAAAAATGCCGTTTCCTCACAAGTCATCGAGCATTGGAAGAAAATTTTCTAAATTCTTTGGTGAAAGCACAGAGGCTTAAACCCCCGTTCTATCAAATCTCTGCTTTCATGTGAAGGTGTTTGAATTCAGTTCAAAACCTTTCAACGTGACAACATCACTCGGGCGCAATGCGGGACATTAGCATATCATATAATATATATATATATATATATATATATACTTAATATATATATATATCATATATATATATTATTATATATATATATTATATATAAATATATCGAAATATTAAGCAATGCAAAATGTGTGGTATCGGTTAAGGTATCGGCAAAATTTTACCGATACCAGACCAGATACTACCTACTCTCAAATTCCCGATACCATACCTACAAAAAATCAGCCCTCCACCGATACGCGATACCATACCATGGTATCGTGCATCACTAATTATATATTATAATTTTATTATATATATATATTATTATATACTTTTGTATTAATATAATATATTATATATATATATATATATATAATATATTTATATATATAATATATATATATATTTATATATTATATATATATATATATATATATATATATATATAATATATTATATCATATATATATATATATATGTGAATCTATCATGTTGTTGAAAGCCATTGCCTGAATTCTACATCATCAACCCTTTTGTCAAATAATGGTGGGTTCCTCGCTCTATAAATTTTTCTTTCTTGGCCATCTTCACAAATTGCACCAAAATAAACACATTTCTTCCTGTGGCTGGGTTTTGGAGAAGGGGCAAGACAGTGCCTGTAGTGAGAACATCATTTTGTAATCTATGATTCTCAAGGAGTATCACGGAATTGTTGAGAGTCAATGTATAAAAATATGTTTCAAATTTTGCTGGTTTGCTGCCAGCTAAGTTTTCACATTTTGATTATACAAACGCAAAACAAATATTGGTGCCACTGCTCCAGGCAATTACACATTCTTTGGTCTGAATGCTCTGACAAACGTTGAGAACCCAATCTTTTAGGTTTGGATATTTCCCTTTGAAGTTCTCAAATGCTTCTTTCAAATACAAAGCAATGAGAACTTGTTTTCATTTCACGCACAACCAGTTCCAGCTTGATTTTACAGAAGACATAGTCTTTTTCATCTGGCATGTCGTCTACTCACGTCTGGAGAATTGATAGAAGTCTGTAACTTTTGCAGCAGTGTTCCTATTTAGACATTTCCCTAACTGTGGATTCGGTGTGGAGAATACACCTTCTCGTTACTTAAATTTTTATCTGCCAACCAATGAATATTGTGAGCAGTTAAAAAGCAGTCTTCATAGATTGTATGTCTAGTCCATGATTTGGAAGGAAGTCAAACATTGGCTAAGTTTTTCCATTTCAGCTAGTTTCCCTCACTGTTAACTTATTCTTTTAAGCTGGTTGCGAGGAATTCCATTTTGATATTAACTTCTGACATCGCTATCCGGATGACATTCCGGAACGCACAGCTTACTAAGTTCAAATATTCTTTTCAACTTGTACGTTTTACTTTCACGAACTTCTTTGTGTATTGTTTGCTGTGCGATGCCTTGCATTTTTTCAGTGGTGTCTCATATAGTTTTGCCAAAGATTCATTGAGACTTTCAATCTGATAATCTGTTACTATTTCAGGATCACTATCATGTGTACGAGGTGATGTATCAGATGTAACATTATCACTTAAATTGTCTGACTTTGAAGATAGGCCTTTGCTAATAACTGTACGCAGATTACATTATTTTTCCTGTGTGTAAATTTTTTTTGGGGGTTCTTTGAGCTATATTGATATACTTACGTTATGTGTATATGTCTTTAGTGTGACTTTAAATGGGTCACAGCAAAACATCCTGTAGGAAAGAATAGGCTTCATGTAATTGAATCATATTACTAGGCACAAGGACAAAATAGTCTACCAATGAATTTATTTGAAAATAACTTCATGCGAATGTGTAAAATTTATCATAAAAGAATAGTCTGCTTCTATTACATTAGCGAGTTCTTAGAGTTTGGTCTGTAATGCAAGTAAAGTTACAAAGATGACCTGATGCTCTGATATAACTGCCTCTTTTTTCAGTCAGTACGAAAATTAATTTATCAAGACACATGCTTTATGTTGTTCTTTTTTTTTTAAAAAATCTTATTCCTTTTTTTTTTTTTTTTTTTTTTGATTATTTATCATTCAAAATAAATTAATTTTGGTACTGTCGTAAGTAATATATATATATACCGCTACGTATTACTATATATATATATATATATAATATATATATTATACTATTATATATATATTATATATATATATATATATATTATAATATATAGATATATATATAATATATTATATATAATATATATGATATATATATATATATATATAATATAATATATATATTATGAGATATATATTATAATATATATATATATATATATGATAATATATAATATATAATACTATATATATGGCATAACTATATGTAATATACTGTGGACTTTTTTTTGAAACACAAATTTCTAAGTTCAAAAAAAACTTCTAAGTTCAGATAAGTTCAGAAAAGTTAGTTTTTTAAGAAAATTATTTAGTGGAAAGCTTCTGGCATAATTCCAGAAGCTTACCATAAAAGACATTTTCTTAAAAACTTTACTTTAAACTAACTGTTCTGAACTTCAAATTTTTATTCAGGAAAAAAAAGTCACAGTACAGTACTCTACATATATATATAATAATTAATAATATACTTATATATATATAGAATATTATATATATAATATATATTATATTATATATTAATATATATATATAATATATATATTTATAATATATATATATAATATATATATTATATTCAGCACAAATAAGACACTAAACAAATTATGCCGCTCTCTAAATTCATCGCGTAATTCCAATTATATTTTTCACCTTTCTTTGGTCAAATAAAGGCTGATAGACTCTTAAACTACACTAAAACCAAAATAATTTTTATTTTTAATGAATATCACATATTATAGACCAATGATCAAGTCCAAGTTAAACAAAAAAATTGGTTGATACCGTTTATTTGACCTTTCAAGGTCAAAGAGTCAATGAAAGGTCAACACTTTTTTTTTTGACCTCCTAGAGTTGAAAAATAATGGCATTAGAGATAATATGTGCCCACGTTGAAAGACGCTTTCAAAACTGTACAAGAAAGCAAACGTCCTGATAGGGTGGCATATATTCCGGAAGATCTTGAATGTTGACCTTTAACATGGTTTTGCAAAAAATGCCAATTTGACCTAACTATAGGCGGTCATAACTCTGCAAACTGAGATACCTACAGCATTGAGACAAAACGCATTGACTTCTCTCGATTGGGCTTTACAGGTATAGCAAATTTTCAGGAAAGATCGGGAGAGGGTCATGAAAATATTTTGTACAATATTTGGATGAACTGGTACTGGAATGTACTGCCTATTCAAGGAGGGTGTTGCACGAATCAGAAAGTCAACAGGGTAACGTAAATTACGCAGCATGAGCAAGCGCAGGCATTTGAAATTGGGAGATTTAGAGTTCAGCAGGGGAAACACCAAAGAGATGGAAGAGGAATTCCACAGCCAGCGGTGCAGGAAAGAAGGAATCAGCCGCAGCGAACTAGCCTGAGCTTACATATCAAAAAACAAAACTTGTCATGTGCAGACATAAGCGACCCGTAACTTGTGCTCGTGGTGGTTTGCGAGTGAGGAAGTCCCTCGAGCACCCTTTGCGCTGGTACCTATAGAAAAGAGATAAAAGCACCAACATCGCGGCAGCAAAGTGAGTGGAAGAGCTACAGAACAAGTTTATAAGTCCATTTGCCTTTGACTCGACCCTAGTCCCAAAAGCCGGGTGAAAAAACCAGAGAAACCCGAGATATGAGCAGCAGTAGTTCTCAATTACAAGCGCGGATGAGGCCTGATTATAGTGGAGAACTGAGAAGAGGAAAAGAAATATCGCAGTCTAAACAGAACTCCAGTTTCTTTTGAGGGCCCCTTTTAGCAACGTTGTAATGCGGAGGTTTTCCAAGACATATTTTTATTTATGTTATTAAGGCCAGGATGTTTATAATGTTAAACGGAAAGACGAGAAGGACAGCTTATCATTGGAAAAGCAAGTTAGAGGTGATCTTAGAGAGGAAGATTTGGAATTCAGTTTTTAAAGAATGAAATCTTCACAAGGTTCGAGACGACCCCACCGCAATCCTATTACCAGATCAGCGAGAAATAGGAATCGAGAAGCATTAAACGAGAGGACAATTCTGATGAAAAGAGGGAGCAGGAATTGAAACATGAGTTGGAAAGAATGACAGGGTCGAGATCATCAAGCATTGAGTGGATAGATTATATGATGCAGGTGAGAAAATCATTAATGAAGTAACAATAAAGTAGGAGATAAGACAGAACCACTGAGGAACACCACTTATTGACCAAAATCGAAGAAAACGTCACCCCCAGCAACAACAGCGAATTGCAGCAATTGAACAGAAAAACTAGCACCATAAGTAAAGGCAAAAGAAGAGGAAACCCAAGGGAAGGAAGCTTGGAGAGCAGTGACGCATGCCATACCCGATCAAATGCTATGGATATGTCAAGCGCCACACGCAAGTCTCCCCGTAGTTTCCTAAGAGCGGGAAATCATAAATCATATAGATAGGAAAGTATATCACCAGTAAGCTCGACGCCGAAAGCCATACTGGCGATCGGAAGAGAAGTGAATGAGATCGCGATGATCTATAGAAAGTGAGAGTGAAGAGGGTTTCACGGATCATGAGAAT
Organism: Trachelipus rathkii; assembly: GCA_015478945.1. Classification (NCBI taxonomy): domain Eukaryota; kingdom Metazoa; phylum Arthropoda; class Malacostraca; order Isopoda; family Trachelipodidae; genus Trachelipus; species Trachelipus rathkii. Next base: position 55,725 of record JABUQX010049353.1, on the reverse strand, counting down.
AGAATACAAGTGAGAGATATAAGGCCGATAGGTGAAAGGATCAGAGCGGCTCCTTTTTCGAACAGGTTGGACATGGCGTGCTTCGTGATTCCAACACTGAAGGAAAGTTGTTAGTATTGAGACATAAGAGAAAGTTGAACGAGGGGAGGGGGCCAGCACGAAAGCACACTGCCTCAAAAACTCGGGAAGGAATGTGCCGGGTCCAGGCCACCTGGCTTCCGAACGTTCAATAGATTCAGGAAGCCCAATGCACGCCGATTAAATGTAATCACAGGCAAAGGACACCTGACACCTGAGAGGAGAAAGAGGAGGACGAGGAATGCCAGATTGTCCCAGGGTTGCATTTTAGAGGAAAAAATAGATAGAGGCGAAGAGACTTAATACGAAATACTCAAAAATAGGATACAAAAATGTGATGCCTACTAGAGGATATATTTATACATACAACATATTGTTTTTATTGTGTCTACTAAAAAATATATTTATATATATACCATCAATTTTAATTTGGACCCCATTTGTTTTTGTTTACTTTTCAAATTAATATCCTTTTAATATATTAAATTAAATCATAGTTTATAAGGAAGTGTGAATCATATTTATAACTTCCAGCCGGATAATTCCGAGTATCCGGCTATCCGGCTAATTCACAATCCAGGCCCATTCCCTTATATATATATATATATATATATATATATATATATAATATATAAATATATATATATTAATATATATATCATATATATATTATATATATGCTTGTAATTAACCCTACTAACACTTCACATAGTGTTTAAGATAGTGATTTACTTGGCCCTAGTTAGCTTGAATCTTTCGTCATTAGAATATAAAAAAAATTGTAACTATTAAATAGTTACAAATTTTTTTTATATTCTAATGACGAAAGATTCAAGCTAACTAGGGCCAAGTAAATCACTATCTTAAACACTAATGTGAAGTTAGTAGTTATTTACAAGCTACTAAAATATATATACTATATATATATAATATATTAATATTATTATATTTATATATATAATCATATTTATATATATAGATGATTAGGGAACTGGGCCGGATACGCTGAAACCGATTAGCCGGAATACCGGGATATCGGACTGGAAGTTAAAACCGGATACCCGGATATCCGGGCGGATATCCGGCATTTTAGTATATATATAATATATATATATATATATATATATATATATATATATATGTATATATATATATTATTATATATCATAGATATATATAATATATATATATATTATATATAATAATATTTATATATTATTATATACTTATATATATTATCTCTTATGCGATCTGATGGTTCTGGTGCTAATTCTCCAACTGAAAAGGCCGAGATCAATCCTTCGCGGCCTCCTATTTCGCTAAACTCAACACCTGGACCAATTCTCGGCATTCCTCGGTCTCTCCGTTTCTCTCTCATGTTCCGTATGCCTTTGCCCTGTGAATTACATATTAATCGGGTGCCATGGGCTCGCTTGAACATCTTTAATGAACTTAGGAAGGCAGGTGGCCGGGACGGGCATAATCCTTCCCGAGTTTGACGGCAGTGTGCTTGTCGTGCGCCCTACCCCTTCAGTTCAGCTATATTCTCGGTTATGTTCAATACTAACACTTTCGTTCAGTGTTGGACAGCACGCACATGTCCAACCTGTTACGAAAAAAGGAAGCCGCCTCTGATCCTATTTCAACTATCGCCCATAGCTCTCACTGTTTCTATCTAAGATCTTGAAACCCTTCTCAACTCTCATCTTAGATCATCTGGAATCTCATTCACTTCTTTCCCATCTCGGCAGTATGGCTTTCGGCGCTCAGAGTCGTACTGTTGAATAATACTTATCTAATACTTACGAGTTTATGATTCCCGCTCTTAGGAACTTACGGGGAGACTTGCGTGAGTGGCGCTTGGGACATTATCCAAGGCCTTTGATCGGTATTAGCACGCGTCACCTGAACTCTCCAACGCTCCCCTGCCCTTGCGTTTCCTCCTTCTCTATGCTTATTATTCTAGTTTTCGTTACAAATTTGTCAATATCGGCTGCTTGTTAGGGGTGACATTTTTCTTTCATTTCTGTCAGATAGTGGTGTATCCTCAGGTTCTGTCTATCTCCTACTTCATTTCTACTTTTCATTTAATGATTCTCACCTGACACAAGAACTCTATACCAATCCTCGCTGATGACTGCGACCCTTCATTCTTCAATCATTTCAATTCTGCTCCCTCTTTACTTCCTAGAATTGTCTCTGTTTTAACTTTCCGATTTATGTCTCGCTGATATGTATAGGATTTGCCGGCGTGGAGGTCGTCTGAACCTTCGGAATTCAATGTCTTTAAAAACTGAATTCTACAAATCTTCCTCTAGACACCTTCTAACTTGCCTATCTCTTTCGACGGTCTTTCGTCTCTCTTGTTGACAATATAAAGCATCCTTGGCCTTTAACCATAGACAAAAAAATCGTCTTGAAACACCTCGCGATTACAAACGTTAGCTAGCGCCATCCAAAAAAAAACTGGAGTTTCTGCTCTAGATCTGCGAGACTTTTTTTCCTCTCTCAGTTACTCCTCAGCTATAAAAGGGCCTCATCCGCCCTCTGTATGGAAACTACTGTCTCCATTCTGGGGTGGCTCTGGTTTCACCGAACTTTTGGATAGGGTCAGTCAAAGGCCAAATGACTTATAACTGTATCCTGTACATTTCCACTTCACTGGCTGCGCGATGTTTGGATGCTATCTCTTTTCTAGGACCGCAGCGCGCAGGTGCTCGGGAACTTCTCACTCGCAAACCTACCACTAGCAGTAGGTGCTATGTCTGCACATGAGTTTTGTTTTTGATATTGTAATCCAGAGCTAGATTCGCTGGCGGCGATTCCTTCTTTCCTGCCACACTCTTCGTGCTGTGGAATTCTCCTTCCATCTTTCATGGTTTCCTGCTGATTAATCTCCCCCATTCAAAAGCCTGCCGTCTGTGTCTCTGGATAAATTTACGTTACCCTGTGGATTTCTGATTCGTGCAAACCCCGATCTTGAATATGAGTTAATTCCATACCAGCTTCAACCAAAATTTTGGACAAAATTTCATGACCTCTCCGATTTACTGAAATTGTATACCTGTTAAAGCTCATGAGGTAAGTTCAAATGGTATTGTCCAAATGCTGTAGGTCTATTCAGTTGCAGAGTTATGTATGACCTCCTAAAGTTGGGGCAAAATGATGCATGTGTGCAACCATTTAAGAGTTCAACATTCAATATCTCCGAAAATATAGCACTAGCAGAGTTGCCTTCGTTGTACAGTTTTGAAGCTCTTAAGTCTTGGGCAACATATTTACTCTATGCATTCTACTAGAGGTCAAAAAAAAAAACCAGTTGACCGTTTCATTGACCTTTGACCTTGAAAAGGTCAAATAAAGTATCAACCAATTTTTTTGTAACTTGACTTGATCATTGGTATATATGTATACTTCATTATAAATTAAAATTTATTTTGGGTATTTATGTAGTTTAAGAGTTATAGCCATTTATTTGACCAAAGAAAAGGAGAAAATATGAATTAAGGGAATTTTAGAGACTGCATAATTTTTTTGTGTCTTATTTGTCTGATTCTATATATTATATAAATTAGTATATAATTACTATATATATATATATATTATAATATATTATATATTAATATATATATATATATATATATATATATATATATATATACTATATATATATATAATATATATATATATACTAATATTTAATAAATTTTAAATTGATTTTTTTCATGAAAAAATTTCTAAGTTCAACAAGTAAAAAAAAAAAAAAAAAAAAATGTTAAGTAAAGTTTGTTAAGAAAATTCTTTAGTGGCAAGCTTCTGGATTATGCAGAAGCTTGCCACTAAAAATTTCTTAAAAACTAAACTTACCTTAACTTTTCGACTTAGAATTTTTTTGAAGCTTTAGAATTTTTTTTCAGAAAAAAGTACAGTACAGTACTACAAAATATGCATATTATATATATATATATATAAATAATTATATATCTATTATAATTATATATATATATATATATATTAATATATTATATGATATTATAATATCATATATATATATATCATATAATTATATTATATAATTAATTATATATTATTATATATATATATATTTATAAAATATAATAACTATATATATATATATCATATATCAACTTATATATATATATATAATCGATACCGGTATACAAATTACTTACAACATACTAAACATGATTCCCCATAATCAACAAAAACAAAAAAAAAAAAAGGAATATAAAAGATATATACTAAAAAAAAAAAGAACAACATAAAGCAATGATGTCTTGATAGAACATTAATTCCGTACTAGCACTAAAACAAGAATGCAGTTAACTCAGAGCTCAGTCATTTTGTAACTTTACTGCATTAAGACCAAACCTTGTAAGAACTTGCTAAGTAATTAAAAGCAACCTATTCTTTTATAAATTACACATTGTCATGAAGTTATTTTCAAAATTAATTCATTGCGTAGACATTCCTTCTGTCCGTTGTGCTAGGTAATATGATTCAATTACATTAGAAGCTACTTCTTATCCGACAGGAATGTTTTTGCTGTGACCCATTTAAACGAGTCACACTAAAACAGAATTATACAAATGACGTATGTAACAAACGAATTTAATTTCTACAAATCCTGAGTATAAATTAACACAGAAAAATTAATAACTGTCCCGTTAGTTGATTAGCAAAGGCCTCATCTATCAAAGTCACGACAATTTAAGTGATAATTTACATTCTGAATACTCACCTCACACATGAAAGTGATCACGGGAATAAGCTAAAGATTTCAGATTTTGAAGTCTCAAGAATCTTTGGCAAGACCTATAATGAGACACCCACTGAAAAAATGAAGGCATGCGCCACAGCAAACATACACAAAGAAAGTTCTTTTTGAAAGTAAAAAAGACAGTTGAAAAGACATTTAAACTAGTAAGGTGGCTCGCGATGTCATCCGGAAGCGATTCAAAAGTTAATATAGAAATGGAATTATCCAACGCTAAAAGAAAAAGTTTAACAGTGAGGAAAAACTAGCTGAAATTGAAAACTTAACATTTTGACGGTCCTTCCCAAAATTCATGACTAGAATAAATCCATGAAGACCTTTAACTAGCTTTCACAATACACTGTCGACAAGATAAAAATTTCTAGTAACAGAGAAAGGTGTATTCTCCACACCGAATCCACAGTTAGGGAAATGTCTAAATAGGAACACTGCTGCAAAAGTTACAGACTTCTATCATTCTCCAGACGTGAGTAGAGAAATGCCAGGTATGAAAGACTATGTCTCTGTAAAACAAGCTGATGGTTGTCGTGAAAGAAAACAAAAGTTCCTCATGCTTTGTAATTTGAAAGAAGCATTTGAGAACTTCAAAGGGAAATATCCAAACCTAAAGTGGGTTCTCAAGTTTGCAGAGCGTTCAACAAAAGGAAATGTGTATTGCCTGCGAGCCAGTGCACAACATTTGTTTGGTTTGATTACTAATCAAAAATGTGAACTTAGCCTGGCAGCAAGATCAGCAATTTGAAACAATTTTATAACGATGACTCAACAAATTCTGATAACTCCTGAGGATAACATAGATACAAATTCAATGTTTCTCTCACTACAGGACTGTCTTCGCCCTTCTCCCAATTAACCCACCACAGCGAAAGTGTTATTTTGTCATTGTGACAGAAAATGCCAAGAAAAAGACAATACATTTTTTACAGGACCTTATTTGACCGATATTTGACAAAGGGTTGATGATGTAGACACGGCAATGTCTTCAAACTGATAGATCAACATTTATACTATAAGTATAATATAAATAAATAATATATTATATAATATTATATATATAATATATATATATATATATATAATAAATATATATATATATATATAATATATATTATATTATATAATATATATATATCAATATATATATATATATATATATTTATATATATATATATAAATATTAGTGCATGCACCGGATACATAGTTCGGTATCGTGGTATTCGGTGTATTCGGACTATTGTGATAGCGGTATCGGAATTTTGAGAGTTTAGTAGTATCGGTATCGTAGCGGTAAAATTTTGCCGATACCCTTAACCCAGGGGTGGCTAACCCTTGGCGCATTAATTCGATTTCGGATATTATACTTATATAATATAATATATTATAGTATATATATATTATATATTAGAATATATATTATTATACTAATATCTTATAATACTACTATTTATCATTTTCCGCATTGCTGCAGAGTGATGTTGTAGTTGAAGGTTTTTGAACTAACTCAACACCATTCAGACAAAAGCAAAGATTTGAAGAAGGGGGTTTCAGCCTCTTGCTTTCAGACAAAGTGATTTTATAAAAATTTCTTCAATTCTGGTTCGATATGAGGGAGAAGGGTAGCTTCACCCTTTCTAAAAATTAAAGTTTCGAATTTCTTCTTTTTCTAGCTTTTGCTTAATTATATATATATATATATATATAATATTAATATATATATATTATATATATATATATATATATATATTTATACTATTATATAGTATATATATATATATATATAATTATTATAATATAATACTATATATACTACTATGATATATATATATATATCCGAATTTGTCTGATTAATTTCCCGTTTTCATCTGGCCTACTGTATAACATATAGGCGTTTCTGGTTTTGCATTTTTTGCTACGAAACGTAAGATATGCTCGAATTTGCGTTTCGTCTTTCATAAACTCTAAGGGCGCAACATCGCAAGAAATGCTTACCACACGTAAGGAATTCCCGTAATTCTATAAAGTTGCTATTTCCAGTGATTGCTGAATTTAACTCGGAATTAGATAAATGTTGCAAAACAAAAAAAAAGTCTGTTAGATTTACCACGCCGTCATATTTTTGAAGTGATGAATATTCATTCAATTGAAAATAGTTAAATCTAAATTTCGTTCCAAACAGAGAAACTGCCATCACAATAGTTGATCAATTTTTGGCATATAAACCATTTTTTAATTTTTATGTTTATCCCGAAATCGATATGCGGGCTCCACTCACAGGACATCCTAATTCCAGATTGCTTGCAAAGACACAAGTAAACTTCCATAAGAAATCGTTCGTTTTGCACGATTCAGGCAATAGTTCATGCAATCAGGTGAGTGCCAAAGAAAGTCCTATGTGTAAGTTGTATGTTTAAGCTGTTTTATTATATTAAACGATTCCAATGTTTTAAGTTCTTCAATCTGTTAAAGCAGTCTTTTGACAAGTGCGAGAATTTTTGAAGAGTACTAGCGGTATTAGGTCCTCAGTGATCTCTGACAGCTAATTCCCTGTTGAGAGATGGATGAGATAGTTTCGAAAGGAAATGATCGCATGTGTTTTAAATGCGTCGCTTTTAGTTATTGGATCGTTGCGAACTAATAGTTGACTCGATCCCTCGACAGGCTAAAGTTGTTATCCAGCAATAGGTTATCTCAAAGTTAATGAGATTGCTGTTCTTTAATCTTCCCAAAGGATGGCCAATTTAGCTGAGGCTAACAAAAGATATAAGAACTTGCATTGTGGGAAAGTTTTGTTTAAAATGTTTAATCTGGAAGGAAAGTTTACATTGGAAGGGGGTTCAATAAAGGGACAGGAAATTTAGAACAATTTCATATGCTATAGTTTGAGGCGATAATGTATTCGGAAACGTAGTAAACAAAGACGTTATCAAAAGTCCTAGAGGGAAAGGCTAAACTAGAAAAATTATACGGCAGAAAGGTTATTTCTTCACGGCAAAAACGATCCAATTCAGAGCAAATAACAAGGACTTGTAGTATACGGGACCTATAGCACCCGCCAATTTTATGATTAAAGGAATAAGAAATACAGAAATTAGTTCCAAGTGATATAGTGGGATTGCAGTAAAGATAAATGGAGCAAGCCTACAAATACTTTACTTGGACTAATTTCTTAGGTATATCTCCTTTAATCGTAATTGAAATAATACGAAGCGTTTACGAATAGAATGAATTTTAGGATTTCCTTTGCTTTTAATTTTAGACCGTTTTCGGTCTTGTCATTTGTGCTTACGCTCGATAAAGAAATGCTCACCCAGTAATTAGCACGAATTTAAAGTTTAAACGCCATGATTCGTGTAGGCTTACTTGTTTTCTAAACAATGGAATCCAGCTAATTGTGATAAAGTACGTGGTTTTTAAATTCAGCAGAAAATAAAAAAAAATAACAATGGTTTATATTACAGAGTTGAATTGATCAACTATTAGTGATGGAGTTTATCCATTTGGAACGAATTTAGATTTAAAGCTGATTATATTGAATGAAATTCATCACTGTCACGACGGGGCCTAACACGCCGCGCATTCATGCTTTGTTATAATTTTTGGTAAGAACGGTGCTTAACATTCGAGCTAACACAGGGAAACAAGGCAACCTTACAGAATGAGTTAAGTCCTTACGTCTGGAAAGCGATTTCTTACAATTTTTCGGTTAGTTTGACAAAAGATACGAACCGCAGCTCAAGATTCTTACGGTTTCGTTAGCCCAAAATATAAAAACGGAAAACCGCTCAATATACATAGTATATAATAATATAAATACTATATATATATTATAATATATATATATATATATATATATATATTATATATATTATATATATAGATATATATTATATATATATATATATATATTGATTATATATATTTCGAGTTTTAGCAACAATATATTGATTTAATTGTTGCGGGACGGGGACCCAAGTCAAATGCAACCCACCAGCCTCTTTCCCCATCCTCCGACTTAATGAAAGAGATTTACAAAGATCACTATACTTTTTAGCACTCGTATTGAATGTAAATATAGAGCTTTTGCAATTGAGGAAAGACATCAATTTTACCCCTTTTTCTGGCTAAGGTTCTGCTTTCATCGTTTCAATCATTATTAGCCTCCAGCATTGCTAAGAACTTCTCTCCACTTGGGACACTAGTTGGAGGACAGGCCAAAATTTTCCATGCAAGTTTACCTAAGGTGGGTAAACGATTGTGCTTAACTTTGCACACAACTGATAGTCTCTAGTCGTTTTTCTTGGTGATGAGCTTAATTCAATCATTTAGCCTACATCTTTTGGTAAATGCGTGTGTCTTCTATCTTTACTACTGGACTGTATTTTTTTCCAGCTCTTCAGTTCAACTAACCATCTGGAAAGTAGAAATGGAACATTATTAGATTTCATTTCATTTCCGATTGAATGAAGCTTTAGAGTCTAACTAGACGTAGACGGGATTTGACACTTTTTCAACTTCACACACAAGTGACAATGTAAACTAGTTCTAATATTGTTACAAAAAAAACTTGCCTTTATAACAGGATCTAAGTAAGTTGCAATAGTAAAAAGGTCATAATTTCAACAGAACTAAAGCGTATTTTTTTAGCTCTAGTTTTATAAATCTTTAATCCTTTTTAAACCGTCATCATATTCATTTGAAGGATGGTTCAAACATTCTGTCCTTAGCGGTGAGATTTCAATAGGTATTACACTCGGAGACAGAAGCTGTAAAGGGCTATTTAATTGCAATTCAAATAAATCTCAGCGTGACCTGTTGACATCAAACTTCAAGTATTGAACTTCATGATGTGAGATAATGAGTCATCAGTTACATCAGTGAGTCGAGTCCCCTTTCTCTTCATTTAAATTTGCATTGACGATTCATCTTAAGCTATTTTAATTATTAAAAATTCTTTATCAAATCGTCGAAAATAAAATATTCGCGCAACATCGCAGGCGACATGTCGGAGGCGCGATCATATTAAAATTGTGCGGATGCTCCGATCAAATGCAGAATGTTGGATGCTTACCATGACATCAACTAACTATAATAGTATATAATATATATATTATATTATATATATTATATATATATATAATATTATTATATATATACTATTATATATATATATATAATATAATATTATATATATATATATAATATATATATATATATATATACATTTTAATTATTATAATTATTAATTTATGATATTATACAAAATTGCATTGAACGAAGAACATAATAAGTGAAGTTTTGTTAGGATAAATATGATTGTGAAGTGGCATAATTATCAGTATATGTGCTTTCGTGCTTTCAACGAATTGTTTGAGGTTATTTTAGTTGCCTTTATTTTACTTGAAGAGATATTCGAAGGATCTAAAGGACTCAAATTGAACTTAGGAAAAAATGAGGTGTTTCAATAGATTAATTTAACTACAAGTAGTTACGTAACCCAAATCATCAGGAAAGAAAATTTATGAGGCTTCTCTACTTTGTATTACGATTGAAAAAGATCTTCCTCAGTAAGCTACAACTAGTATAATATGCAAATAAATTAAATAACTACGTGTTCGATCGAACCATTCAGCCGATAGAAATATACGAATTCAAGCAAGAGAGAATTAAGATAATAAAAAAAAGCAAAAGGTACTCTGCGAGAGCTATCTTCAACAGAAAGAGATTACATCAAGGATCCTTTTGATTTTCCTATAGGAATAGATTCGAAGCTCGAGTAAGAAGAGGCAGTGTCTGAATAGTAGAAGACAATACATCAAAGTATTCAGTTTCGGTAAACAACATAAGTGTTAATTAAGTTTTATCTATTTAAATTGGTTGAATTAGTTAGAATACTAGATATTAGGATTTTTTTATAGGGTGTAGGTTGTGTGCGCGGGGTTTTGTGGAGCTTGAGTATTGGGTAAGGCCTCAGGGTTGTGGGATCCCGGTAAACGTGGCACCGCAATCGTGTGGAATAGTGGAAGTAGATGTGAATAAGGGGTCAGGATAAAAGGAGTAAAGGGGCAGTAAAGGCTAAGATGGGAAAAGAAGATTAGGCTTCGTGTGCGGGGTGATGAATGTGAGAGGGATAAATGAGGATTTGAAAAAAGTTGAAGAATGGGGGTTAATGTTCGAAGAAAAAGGTTTGGATTATGCTAGGGTGACAGAACAAAGCTGAAAGATACGAGAGATGGAACTTTGCGATAAATTTAAGGGTATAGTGATTTCGGGGAGTGAACGGAGAGAGTTTGGGCGAGAGGGTGGCCAATAGTTATTGAAGAAAAGAGTCTGTGGGGTAACGGTAAAAATGTTGCCAATAGCGTGAGATTCGAGAATAATGTGGTGTTAAAATGAAAACATTTGGGGGAAATGTGGTAGTTTATATATGCGCGTATGCACCAGTAAATGAGCGAGGAGAGCGAGAGAGAAAAAAGTTATGGAGTGAGTGAGCTGAATGAATGTTGGGAAAGTTTCGGGGGGAGGGGGTAAATGATAAATTTGTTATATTAGCGAGATTGACATGCGGCAGTGGGAGAGAGAATGGAAGAGATTTAATGGTCCATTTGGGGATGGGACAAGGAATGATAATGGAGAAGTCTTTAGATTGTGTGTGATAGAAGAAATGATAATTTGGGAAATTTGGTTTCAAGAAAGGAAGAATGACCGACAACTACATGGAAGAGTGAGATAACGGGGGGGGGCGATATTGGATTATGTGTGTATAAATAGAAGGATAGAGGCAGAATACTAGATGTAAATGTATTCAAAGGGGAGGTAGGGGTTATCTGATCACTATTGTGTGGTTGTGGATTAAGGTAGAGGGAGGTAAGGTTAGGGAAAGGGAAATAAAGGGGGCAGAATAAGAAGTCATAATAGGTGGAAAAACAATTAGATGACGCAATGCTGAGTAGGAGGGGTTATGAGGGTATGGAGAGATAATGGCAAGGGAACGTTAGAGAGGGACGGAACTTAGGAAGTGGGAGGGGAGTAGATGAGATTTAAAAGAAATTGTGTAGTTAGTCCAGAAGGATATGTGGAGTAAAAAGGTGGGAGCAGAGCAATAGAAGAAAGGAAGTGTGGTGGGCGTGAAGGAGGTGAAAGAGTTGCGTTGAAAAGAAAAAAGCAGTATATGCTGAAATGGTTGAGGGATAGAAGAGAAGGAAGCTTGGAGGATATAGAGGGTTAGAGGGCAGCAAAGAGGCGGTGGAGAGGGCGAAGAGAAATGCAAAAAATGAATGGTGTGGAAAAGTGACAGAAAATTTTGAAGCGGAAAAATATTCTGGAAAGAAGTAAATAAAAAAAGGAGTTAAGATGGAGGGTTCAGGGGAGGCGTAAGGGAGAGGAGGGGATGGATAGCGAGGGGGTAAGGTGGAAAAGATGGGGGAATATTTTAGAGATTATTGAATGAAAATGGCGTGGAGAGAGCATGAGGATGATTTACAAGAGTTGAGGGTGGGGGGGAAGTGGGGCACAGGAGGGATTGAGATACAACATGCGCATGAAATTTTATCTGGGCGTAGTACTAAAGGGAAAAAACAAGGAAGTCACAGGGTCTAGATGCGTGTAGAGGAAAATGTTACAGATGGAGGCAGAGGTGGAGTATGCTGTACTAGAGATGTTATAATTATATAGATTGGAGGGGAGGGAGAGGTTCCACGATTGGGAGGACTGTTGTTTGAGTTCCCTGTAAAAGGGAAAGGGATAGCGAATGGAGTGTGGGAATTAGTAGGAGGTATTTGTGGGTCTTCTCTGAGTGATCTAGGGAGAAAGATGCTATGGGAGAAATACTTAATTGAGAGGGCGAGAATTTAACGCGAAGGGAGATTGGGGGAAGACAAGGAGGATTTAGGGTGGGAAGGGGTGTTGTGGAGTCATTATTCACGAATGAAGTGCTGTTGGAGAAAAGTTAATAAGAAAGGAAAGGGAAAAAGTGTACGGGTGTATTATTGGATCTGGAGGAAAGCATATGATAGAGTTGAAAGAGAGAAGTCGTGGAGAGGATTAAAAAGTTATGGAGTAAATGGTAAAGGTATGAGGGCTTTTATAGGAATAGCAAGGATGAGTTGAGAAGTATTACGGGAGGGAGAGTGAGATGTTTTGGGGTAAAAGTTAGGGTAGCATAGGATGAATGTAATTGTCACCGTGGCCTTTTCAAGTTTATGGTATGGAGAGTGGCCTGCAGAGGAATGCATGAGGGAGGGAGAGGGTGGAATTGATGGATAGGAGCGTGATAGATGGCGAAGTAGAACAATCGTAGATATCTCTATTTCGGATGATACTGCCTTGTGGCGGAAGAATTCAGAAGGTGCTGTAAGTATTTGGTGAAGGAGTTTGAAGAGGGCGTGGTGACAAGTGTTCTTAGGAATAACCAGGACAAGAGTAAGTGTCTAAGTGTTTTAGGAGAGATGAACAGTATGGAGGATGGGTTAGAGATGTTTAAGATAGCGGATAGTATTAGAGACCAGTAAAGGTTTAGATATATTCAGGCATGGTGGTAAGAATGAGGGATGAAGGAAGAAGATCAGATCACCATGAGATGACGAGAAGGAATGAGAGCCATTTGAGTTGGTCTGTAAGAATTCAGGGAAGGGGGATTGTAGCACATAACTTAGAATTAAAGTATCGTTTGAACAGAAATATTGTATCCAGCGGAACCTATCATGGTGTGTGGGGGATCTGAATCATACGGTCAAGAACGAGAAGCTGGAAGTGTTTGGAGATGAAAGGGTTGGAGCGGTATGTGGGGATTGCAAAAGAGAGAGGATTTAGGATAGGGTGATTAGAGAGACATGTGATCTGGAAAAAATGTTGGTTGAGAGACGGAGAAGGGAATGTTAGTGGTTGTGGACGATCTGGAGAGATGAGCAGGAAAGAACAGGAAGGGTGTTCTAGGAGAGTTTGGTGACGGCGGAGGGTGATAGAAGAAGGGGAGGGGAGACCGAGAAGAAGAAGGTGGCATGGATGGAATTAAGTGTAAGATATTTGGGATGAGGGAGGAAGTGGGTAGGGTGTTGGCGAGAGATAGAATGGAATGGGGAGGTGGAGTGGGGCGGAGAAGACAAAATAATGAGTTAGGGGAAGACTGCACGTTACCACTACCCCGCTGAAGCCGGGAATAAGGTGTTGTATCATAATAATAATCGAATATAATAATACTATAAATATATATATATATATAATATATATATACATAATATATATATTATATATATATATTATATATTAATTATATATATATATATTAATATATATATTATAGCTATATTATATATACTTAGTATATATACTTTAGGCCATTATAGTGAGTACAAAGTATCCGGTATCGGTGGTATCGGCAAAAATTTTGTATCGGTAATCGGCAAGTGAAAACGATAGCCGAAGTACTTGTATCGGTAATCGGCCTCAAATTTTAGGGTAGCGATTGCAACACTAATATATATAGATATATATACTATTATATATATAATATATATAAATAACTATATATTATATTATATATATAATATATTATATATAATATATATACAGCAGATAAATATATATATTATATATATATATATATTATAATATCATATAATATATATATATTATATATAAATATAATATATATTATATATATATATATATAATTATATCCAGTAGATATATTATATATTATATACCTATATATAATATATATATACTATATGTTATATATTATACTATATATATATTAATATACTAATATATATTTTAAAATATATACTAAGATATATATTTTTTACTACTAATTTATAATATGATCTGATACTATATATATATAGTATAAATGTATAATATATATAATAAATCAATACATGATAAAAAGACAAACAAAACATCTAATGCAAGTCTCTAAAACATTTTGCCTTTTTATTCATATATAGTCAAATTAAAGGCGTCACTAACCAATTTTATTAATAATACCATAAATTTTTTATACTGACATATACAAATCTGAACACGAATCTAGTCAATTCCATGGTGATAACTTCAAACATTGCCCTTTTCAAAACGGTCAAAGGTCCCGATCAGTCCCTTTTTTTTTTGCCTTCTAAGGAAGTCTAATGACCAATAGAGTAAATTCTGGTTGCCCCAACCTTACGCTATCAAACTGTACGACAAGCAACTCTGTAACGGTGCTATAGTTCCGAGAAGCAATCTTGAATGTTGACCGTAACTGGTTTGCAATGAACATTTGACTCTCTTTAAGGGGTCAAATACTCTGCACCCGACAATGAACCGTAAACAGCAATGACAGAAATCCAATTGCTTCTATCCATTGAGCCTCTTCATATACCAATTAGGAATCCTGAAGAAGTATGAACTGCATTGGTTGAATGGTATGATTTGTGAATTAACCATAGGGCAATCTGCCCGTGAAAGTGGTGGTGACCTCTTAATATATATATAATATATTATTAAATATAATAATTATATATATAATAATTTCTAATATATAATATAATATAAATTTATATATATATATATTCCAGAGGTGTAACGTCCAAATTTAAGTCCCGCATTCCGATTGGATCAAATTGAGGATTGTACAGGCTTTTGCCGGCGACATAATATTTTTTGCCAAATAATGCTTATGACAAGTCATTTGGATCAACGAGTTTAACCGCGCCTTCAGCAGCCCACAAGAATACCTTCTCATCACGTGCACATGTCCCTTCACGTCGACATTTCGGACACCTCACGATCGGCAATTCACAATCATTCATGACGGCGAGCGCTAATCGATGAATCATAGGACGTCCACCGGCGAGACAATCCCGACAGTAAATATATCGGACCAGTCGAACTTTTTTAACTCATACCGGAGCCATCTGTATGGATCTGTTCTCAAAAATTACTGAGTCTGGCGACACGATTATCGGTATTTTTTGACCATGTTTTAAGTTTTGTTTAGTTGTGCCTTAGTTAGTTTGCGTTGGTTTTCGTTAGAATTCCGTATAGTTCCGTAGTTCTAATTCTGAATGGATAATTGATTTTGTATAAGATGCACTTAAGAATTAGAATTCCTAACGTTTGAAGAATTTGGATTTAGAATTATGCGAAGGTTAGAATGACTTAGTATAAGACATGAAAATGACAAGGTTTGAATATCGACATTATTTCGTATTAGGGTAATTTAAACTATTTTTAAGCCTATTAATTTTGGTGTAGGTTACGAATATAACTAAGTTTTGTTGAATAAGTAATATAAATTACTGAGGTTATGTTGAATAAGTTTAGATCATGTTTATCTTTTGTTAATACTTCTTACTTAATTATATTGAAATATTTATGAACGTGCCAGTTGAATTGTAATTGTAAGTAAATTAATTATGATAATAATACTGTACATATATATATAATATATATATATATATATATATAATAAATATTATATATATATATATATAATATATATATAACCTATATAAAATATTAATTATATAAGAATATAATATATAATATTTTTTAATTATTTTGAATATTACAGCACGGCGAGACTACTGGATTAATTTATCGGTTATCGGCCGCGATAAAATGTGATATGCGGGATAGGTAAGTTTGGCGGAATTAGGGATAGGAATAGTTGGTATGATCTATTATATATAATAATATATTATATAATATTAATTAATATTATATAATACTAATATAATAATTAATATTAATAATTATAATATTGTATCTGTTTTCATTTGGGGTTTATATTTTAGGTAAGGGCTTGGGGGCTTCAATAATATTAGGAAGTAGTTAGGGGTCATGAATATTAGTTAGGGTACTTGGGGCCGACATAATATTAAAGGTTAAGGGCCTACTTGGGGCTATAAGTAAATAAGTTATGATATTTAGGTAGAGTTTACCTATATAATAATATAGCGTAGGAGGTGAACTTGAACTTAGTCTACCTTATCTGATTTTTGAACCTTTCTGGGATTTTTTTCCTGAAAAATTAAGGCATAAGAGGTAGCAAAAAGAATAATGTATTCCTATAATAAATACGTTTTAATTGAAGTTTAATTAGCCTACATTCAGAATGAGGGTTGATCGGAACTTGGTTGGGGGCGAGATGATCTGTTAATTTATCTTTGGATAATAAATTATTTATAATTTAATCTTTATATAAATATCGTTATCTAATTATAAGTATATCGATTACTGAATATAATAGAACAATTGGTGCGTGATTATTCTAGGTATTTGATTTTTCGATTTGAAGAAATGGTACCTAATGAATTTTTTGTAATTTTAGTAAAATCAAATTATATTTTATTATTTATTACTAATAATAATATTATATAATTAATTAATTTATTATGAATGGGACGTTTTAAATGACGGGGTCGATAGAAGTTAAGGAGTGATTTAGATAAGTTGTTTGGAAAGTACTTTGAGTTTAGATAAAATATCGGGGTGATAATCATGAATAATATAAATCTATTTTTTATTATAAAGTACTCATTTTTCGTAAGAACGTGAGGGTTTTATTAGTTTTAATAATTTTTAATAATTAACTTTAGAATTAGAATCTAATAACTGTAGCTTGTCATTTACTCACAACAATAATATTTGTCTTTTTATTTCTCTTTGAGGTCGAAGCTTTTTATTTGTATCTACTATAATATATACTAAATATTTGTATAATAAAAAATATATTTTATTATAAAATGTATTAAAAATTCCTGATAATATAACTAAATATAAATATTAAGTATAATCGAATAGTTCAATATCGATGATAAGAATCCTTTCCTACCAAAGTTTGTCCTCCACTTGAGTTCCGAAGTATAATGGTATGCATTCTATTGTTGGCAGGATTGCAGGCGTGAGGGCCATGAGTCTCGTACAAGCTAATGTAGACTAGAATTCTGCACAAATTTCTGACAATAAAAAGTGGCAGCATGTTGTCTACACAATTAAAATAAACCGAGGCAATTCTATGATCACGGAATTGGAGTGCCAGAACGCCTAACTGCCCTGGATAAGGAATGATACCAATATGAATCTCATAGGGCATACTAATGAACATCTGTCGTGTTATTTCTTGCTGACAGATTAATGACCTCCGCCTTTGCTGGACTTTGTGAGTCTGACTTTCCGGAGGGGCCCCTGCCTCGACCACCAATCCCAACATTGGCTTGCAAACTTGGCCAATCTGATTTGCCTTGTTACGATGAATTCTGTTGTTGAAATGGCTCTTCAGGTTGGCCTTGGTGTTCTGGTTCACTTTAATCTCAGTGATCTTTTGGAGGCAGATCAAGAACTGAAAAATGTAGCTACGAAATCCCACTTGTATAACGAGGAATGGCCAGGGTGACTGGGTCATATCTCAAATTAGCTCAGCTCAATAGACTTCGCTGAGTTTTTTAGCGGCATTATACGCGCTGGTAAAACTACTTTGGTATAGCGATGTATACATTTAACTGATCAGAATTAGCAATCTGATAAATAGTAAGTGTCAAGGATAACTGCTAGCTGGCTGCAGCTGCATGCATGATCTGCATTACTAAATTTAATAAAAATAATTATACTGTTAGTTTAAGATAGGGTTAGAAAAGAGTAATTAGAATAAATATTATATTATATAACGCTAAAATTAACACATGTGTTTCAAGAAGCTAAATAAACGCGTAAAACGCTGTTTAGCAGATACTCAAAGACAACTAACACCTCGATCCCTAGCTTTTAACACAAAAAATTTGATATTTTATAGTTAATGAGTTTATAAGAAAGCGCAAGTGAGAAAGACTGAAGCTGAAGCGAAAGATTTACTCTACGAGGAACTGAACGATTGTTGGTTGCAACAATGGCTTTGCCCCTATTTAACTGGAAGTAAAAAATATAAAAATACCGAGATAATTTTTAGTTTTAGAAAAAAAAATAGTAGGCGATATGTATCGATAAACTGATAACGATTTCTATGGATAAGCTAATAACCTGATAATCGTTATGCGATGCTAGTAACGCCCAATGTGCTCTCATATAGCTTTAGTCAAGTAAAGCAGGTAAGAATTTACCAGCTTTAGTAAAATTACCCATCACCTCTCTCCTCTTATCCTCAAAATTTATTCCATATAACATTCCTATGCTGACTTCTAGACGTTTAATACGCTTAATCGAACACGTACATGCGTGTCCTTTTATTTTGACCGCGATAGCGTTCACGTCAAGTAAGAAGCATGAGTGAGGCATTGTCTATTGGGTATATAATATTAGTCGGTCATTTCACCGGGTTCCTAATGGAGTTGCCCCCTGTGCCGTTGGGGTGAGTTTCCGTGTTCGACACGCACAGTGTGCGTCAGTTGTCTTCAGGACCCTGTAGGCACTCTCTTTATCCCTCACCTCGGATTATCTCCGGTCGCTAGCTTCATTCTACGCACACTCAGAAAATCTAGGTAATTTCTTTCCCCCCCACACACACACACAGGGTTATCCCTCATAGTTTTGTGGAAATTCTTTCCCCCCCCCTTCAGGAAATATAAATACTTATATATATTACATTACTCTTAATTTTAAAAGCGTTAATCCCAACAGCAATAAACTGTAGTCACTTCATATTACCAAAAACATTATTATGTCATTTCTCTGTTCTATTGCATATATAACATTATATCTTTAAATTTATAATGATTATTGAGCTTAAATGTATATATAAATGTAAATTAATGGGTGTATGTCTCGAGTTAAATGATTAACAACGATCTTCTCATATTTCTAAACATGGTAAATTTATATAAATATTTATTAATAAATATATATTTTAATTACCTAAATTATATTTATCTATATCATAATATACTCTTATTAATATATATCTCTACTTATAATTAATATTATCATTTATATAAATATAATATATATATATGTTACTATTATTTATATATATAAAACTATTATATATATTAATATAATATAAAATTGACACATATATGTATATATGAACACACCGTGGTTTAATATTGGAACCCTATATAGTATGTATATATTATGTATATTAATTTTGTGCATAAAAATTAGTTTATTAGTTTTTATAATAACAATAAGTGAAGACATAAACGTAATATAGAACCATGAGGTGATGAATATAAAATATGTAGGAGAAATACTATGAAATATCTACAACAATTTATAATAGTATAATAATATCAGTATTTAGTTTAATTTTACTAAAGTATAAGTATATTATATTCTAAAGTAATTATGTTGTCAACGACCTATATTACAGTACCTTTTTTTATCTTCTGACCGAGGCTCTCTCTCTTCTATCATGCTCTCCAAAACCCATGTTTCTTTCTCTGATTCTCTTAGTCTCACGTCCTATTAAGACTTACATCTTTTCTTTCTCTCTCTATATCTCTCTTCCATCAACACTCTCTGATCTTCTACATTCTCTATGACACTCTTATTGTCGAAATGCCGGGTACTATCTCGTCTCTCTTGTTTCTCGGTTTTTTTTTGTTCCTGTATGTTATACATGTCAATATCTATACCGTACATTTTTCTTTGACTCGCTACTACTGAGGCGGTGAAGTCATCATTTACTCACAAGAGGAAAAAATATAATGTTAGAGTGAATAAACACAAAATGCCATTTTGCATAACGAAACATTTTCTATACATGCAAGGTGAAAAGTACTATTTAGTTCAAAAAGATTTGCTATGATTCCACTAAAATCTCAGTTTTCGAGATATGCGGGTAACTTTTTTTAGTTTGGCCTATATATATAAGCAATATAAATTATATATAATTTCAATAAGCTTAACTAAAGTACAATAAGTAAGGTTTTATACTTAATATCTATTTCATGTATATATAAAGCTATACTTGATTATATATATTTAAACTAACAGGGCAATATGACAATATGGTATATATATAATTTATTAGCATTTATAAATAAAATTACTTACTCACTAGGCTAGAATATATTATATATAATGCAATTTATATATACTTAGGTCATAATAAGATAATAGATAAATTATCTGAGTCAGCATATAAATAACTAGACTGTCTTGTCAATTAAATACTATAAAGTATATATTTATGTATTATTAATCCACAAAATTATATAGAATAATTTCTTGAGACTGAAATAGAAGATCCTCCACAATATAGATAGATTCGCTCCACGAAATAGAACCGAATGGGGAAAACATAAAACAGTGAGTATGCTTTCAGAGCTTCCATTTATTTTCTTTGTTAATTAATATGTAACATATTTTTAATAAACTTCTTATAAATTTAGTTATATTAAAAAGAGAGAAAGAAAGAGAATGAAAGATGAAACTTCCTAACCCAACGTAGACATTAATTTACAGTGGTAAATTGAGAAAAGTTCCGTATTATTCTTTTCAATTAAAAAGTTTATGTCTTGCTAGAGAATATATTGATTTTTATGGCCTACTATTTTAGCTATTTTATAATCAAAGTTATGACTTTTTTTTTTATTATTTATTGATATTATATACTCTATATATATTCATATGTTTATTATTATAAACCCTTAATTACCATTTTGTATAGTATTATTATTATTATTATTATTATATAATTATTCTCTATGTTATCATGTTATATTTTCTGTCTGTTTTTCTATTTATTTAATTTGTCATATTAGAGATGATAAGGGACTGCAGATGACTTGTGACGTTATATACTATGTATTATTTTATTTATTTTATTAAATACTTTTGATAGAACTATTATTTTGTTTATGAAGGACGTATACTGGAGATTAAAATGTCCTTTAAAGGGTTGAATTCTGTCCGCTCAGAGTTTTGTATGAACGTTTGAAAGCAAACATATATTTATACGATGAATTATCTAATTATCCAAAGAGCGATGAAGTTTCTTCTTTATCATATGTTGTATTTAATATATTATTAAATATTTCTTATATTAGATGTGGTATTTTGTAATTTCCTTCAATATGCCAACAAATTTCGCAATAAACAAATTATAAGAAGTATTATCTTGTTTTTATATTTACTCAGTTATACTTTATGTTTAATTGTGTTAAATTCTGTTATATTTTCTCAAGTTTTCCGATTATATTCTGGCTGCTAGACCCCGAGCAGCCCCGAGCAGCTGCGACGATGATAGAGGTAAGCTCTGCTCTGAGTATATATATATATATTATATTATATATATAATTACTATAGTAGTAATGATCGTCGGTATAACATGAGAGTGATCAATTATATATGAGTGGATATTCTACTATGACTATTAATATGATATATATGTTAAATATGGTTTAGTCCTCATAATATATAATTTATAAAACAATATATATTATTGATTATAGTAATAATCAATGGCGTCAAAAATTTAAAAAAAAGTATATATGATTTTAATTACATGATTAAAATCTATTATTTATGTAAATTATATAAGATTTATCTAACAATCTACACTAAAAAAATGACTTAATATATATTAATTATATAATATATATAACATTTTTTGTTTTAACTTAAATAAATATAAATAGTAAATAAAATTAGTTTTTTAAAAATTCACTTACAGTTTAATTTGACTTCAGAACACTAATAGAATTAGAAAATATATAACATTAAAGTTATTATAGATATATATATAATATTATCTATATTAATTATTAATAATATATAATATTATAATTACTATTAATCTCTTTTCTATATAATCATATATATATAAATACTAAGTAAACTATATAATAGCTGGATATATAAATATAATATTATGATATATATATGGACCCATTTAGGTACTTCTTGCAAGCATTTCACTGTTTTCTAATATTGAAATTTAAATTAAATTCCGGACGTTTTATTTTTTTTCTGTGTGAAAACAAATTTAAATAATATATACATATATATTTATTAATTACTATTCGCATATTATAATAATATAGTATATATAATAATATAACATAATATATTAGTGATTTATAATGAACGTATATAATTAGGATAGTGATATATATGTAGTAGTAATAATATATATATTAATTTTATAAATAACAATATTAACAAATAATTATAATAATATTGATATTTTGAAATTTTTATAACATATTTTTTTTCATCCCTGAATTGGGGCTTCGGCCCTTCCACTATACTACTCACGTATCAACTGACTGCGCAGGATGCCCTCTCGCTTCTCTCGGAGTCTCTAAAGTGGAATTTTATTTGAAAAAATAAAAAAAAACACACACAAAAGATATATATAATAATAAATAAAACTAAAGCGAGAAGGGATACATAATATAACGAACTTACGAAAAAATACTCACACAGTTCAATCACTTCAGTTAATTTAACAATATAGCTTTAGTTATTTTCAGGCAGCTCATTTTCATTTCTTCTATTATATAAATACTTTCTTTAAGAAAATAAGGAATATAAAATTTAAAAAAGTGTGAGTGAAACTTAAAGAGTTTTAAAGTGTTCTTTTTTTTTAAAAATTGCTAGTATTGTTTTAACATATTGTAAGTTTTATATTTTTTTGTTCCATTTTAAAAAAAGAAAGCATCTTTTTCATTATCTTCCATTATGTATCTTGTTATCTATTATTATTATTATTATTATATTATTTATATTGTTTCTTGCGTCTTACGTGCTTTATATGATTTGATTTTTTTTCTAATTTTTTTATTTTTCATTTCTTTGATTATTTAATTATAGTATAGTATAATTTTTTGGGGTATTTTAATTTTAAAAAAATCCACAGTGGACCCTCAAGCAAAGGGAGAGTGGCAGGGACGGGGGTTCGCGAGGCCCTATACGGATCAAAATTAAAATATATTTTAAAATATCAATTATTAAGTTTGTTATTAATAATTCTTTATTATAATTAATTTAATATAAGTAATTATTTAATATTTTGTATTAATATTTTATTATATTGTTATTTATTTATACTTTTATTATTATTTTATTATTATTATTATTATTATTATTATTATTTTATTATTATATATTATATATATATTAATATATATATATATATATATATAATTATATATATATATATATATAAAATAATATATGAATTTATAGTTTATATTTATATTTAAATTAATATTATATATTATCATATATAATATATATTTATATATATATATTATTAATATATATATAATATTAATATTATTTTTTAAATATTATATAATATATATATATATATATATATAATCATTATATTATATATTATAATATTATATATATATATATATAATTATAATATATTAATTTAATAATATATAAATATATATAATTATATATATATATAGTATACTAGTATTATATATATATATAATATATATATATATAATTTTACATTATAGGTATTATCCTAATATGAGGGTATAAGTATATTATAACTTATAACTGATAAATAAATATTTCTTATCACGAAAATAATGTTGTATGAAGATATACTATACTCATTATCATTAATAAGCAGTAATAATATAGTAATTGAGAATCCTACTGTATTATCTCACTATTAATATGAAGTATATTAAGTTACTTATGTACTATTATATATTAGAAATAATATATAAAATATATTAAGTTATACTCATTCAACTATATTATCTATATCTTAATAATAATATAAAATAATAATAACCAAACGCTATTTTCTTAAGATATAATAATATTTAAATATATATAATAAATAATAATAATAATAAAATAATATTAATAATAATAAATAAATAATAAATAAATAAATAAATGAATACTTCAAACGCAATTGTAACGTAAGGGATAAACCCTTTCCGAGCAAAGGTTACGAGGTTTCCATTTCAGATTACTTTGATGCTCCACCAAGATCTGCATGAGGAGACGGATCCTCGGATCTACAGCCATGAGCTTCTTCACCGCCTCCCCCTACGGCGCATCCTACTCTCGTCAAGTCTTGAGACCTATCACGTCTATGTCGGGAGGGTCCCCCTAGAAAGGAGAGGGCCTAGTGTATCTTTTGGTAAGTTGAGTTTGGTCGATCTGTTATGGTGGGGACCGCTTTAGCGCCTCATTTTCAGGTCTAGGAATAACTAGGAATAATAATTAATAAATAATATATAACAATAAAATAATAATAAATATTAAAATAATATAATATAATATGATAATACAAATATTTTAAAACTAAACTCATAATTAAGAACACCCGTTTAAACTATTTTATATAAAGATTCGCACTATTTATATTTATTTCTTGTAAAAAATTCATTTGAATGCATTGATATAATAGAAAAAAAAATGAAACGCCTTGCACGAAATCTAAAAGCCCATTATATATATATATATTATATAATATTATATATTAATATATATCTATATTAATATATTATATATATAATATATATATATATTATATATTATATATATATATACTATTAGTATATATATATATATATATATATATTTATATATATATTATATAATATATATGATATATATATTATTAAAATGGCTCAATATATATATATTATTATATATCTATAAATATTAGTTTTTTATATTTTAATTATTTATTTTTTCATTTTACTTCGATTCAGTAATAAAATCAAGTTATATTATCTGTTTGTTAAATATATAAAAAAATTTAATTATTCCCAAAATTTTTATATGTTCTCTGTTCAATATGTATACACATAGGAATGTCCTTGTGTTCTTTTCTTGTAAAATTGCATTAGTGATTGATATTAGAGGGTTTGCTACGTAAGAACATGATAAAATTTTAAAACATGTGTTCGTATGAGTCATTCTCGCATCTGTGAAGTTATCAATTTTTGCAATCCATGAAAGAAAATGTCAAAGTTTTTAATGAATTTGGGAATTTATACTAGTCTGGAAAAAATTTAGTTTAATAAAGCCTAGGCCTACTAACAGATTTTTGGTACATCTTTATTTTAATAATTTTTTCGTTAAATAAATAAATGTTGATATTTAACTAAACTTCGAGTTTAGTTTAGTTCAGCTCTCCTGTAAATCATAGAATATCTAATAATCTTATATTTTATCTATTAATCATTTCAGTATTATAGTGTCCTATGTGTTAATGCTTGCGTTTTAAACAAAACTAATCTTTTTCAACTGTCATTCGCACTCTCTATTTGAAATCAAATATTACGTGACCTACAACCTAATTTCAGATTTCTCAATAGATACATATTATTTTCAATTTTTCACTACTGTGAAGTTAATGATCTGTATCTGTAGACTCTAATAATCTCGTAATAATGAATTAGAATTATTTCAACTCCAAATAAATACATTCTTATATTTCAGACAATTGAACGAAAAGTATTACTTATTATAGGGAAATTTTTACTCAATTTCCTATACCAATATATATATATATACTATCAATAAACTTTTTCATAGTGTTTGCGGAAGTATTAACGGAAATATCTAATAAATATTTTAATTCTAACATTCATAATCCATTTTATCTTATAGTCGTTATATAATATATAATTTATATAATAAATAAAATGTCATATTAATGTTCTTATTTTTATTTTTTTTTTATTATTTACCAGTTATATTAACACATCACACAGGGATGATGTCACCTATCCTAAAGGTGTGGTGAAGCAAGGCTATATATTTGTGTCTTGTAAACGTATACTGAAGCAGAAGCGAGTAAGCTACACTCACCAGAGAAACGAGTACCGACCAGGAATAGAACGTAACTTGAGATTCTTTCCGACTATATAAGTTAGGGCCTCGCACAGATGTCTTACACTCATACAGCTGAGCTACCGGACGCCATTTTGGTGCTTGATTCCTTCCTTCTTGACTTATACGAACCGACTCCACCGAATATCCATTCTTCTTATCTTCTTATATAATAAATAATTCAAAATGATGTTGGTCCATTTATTATTTTAATTAACTTTTGTTATATCAAAAGAATCAAGATTAAAATCTGGTGCTCCTCCGTTATTTAAAAATTATTTTTAATTTTTATTTTGTTTAAATTTATAAAATTGTTGTAATTACTATTTCTAAAGTTTCTTCATAGTCTGAACAATTGTTCTCTCAGGAACCATCTCTTTCACCAGCACTCAAACTTCTAATCCCTCGATAAATAGCATCATATTTCATCCTCTTCTCTTAATTCCTTTCTTTCTAAAATCTTCTCATTTCTTTTCACTGCTCTTGTTTAAATGGCGTCGTTCTCCACCCAGTGGGCTATATTATATAATATAATATATGAATTATATATATATATATATATATGTATTAATATTATATATACTGAGAGTAATATAATACAAAATAAAAATAAAATACTATAGTTTTTGGTGCATTCATAATATCACATGCAATTAATTATATATATTATATAAATAATGTAATAAAACTTAATTAATATAAATATATAATAAACAATAATATTATATATTTAAATGAATATATAAATAGATATAAGATATATATATTATTATATCATTATCATATATATTACTTATATATCACAATAATGTATTCAAAATAAAATTCTCAAATTATGTGATGCATTATATGATAAAATAATTAAATTAATGAATTAATTAAAGAAGTTTATTAACTAATATATGGCTGATTAATTTGCAGCCTGAAATTAGATTTTCAAAATGAATTTTACCATATTTAAATCATTTCATATGATTCCTCACATTATCATTATATAATAACTATTATTATTATATTGTATATTTAATATATATATTATTAATATTATTAATTATTATATATATATATAAATCATAAATCATAAATCATAATAATATATGATAATAATAATAAAGCTACAAGAGAGTTTATCAATGGATACATGATTGAATAATAGATATAATAATGAGGAATAATGGTGAATAAGTGAAGTGAGTGCATAGTGAAATTAAAATTATATAATAATTAATAATATATTATATCTACAATTTTGACAAGACTCTGAGTGAATATAATAAAAAGGAATAAAACCTATATATGGCCTACTGATATATTACATAATGTAATCAATGCCATAAACAATTTGTAAAATGGCCGATGAGATAATGAACATATTATTATATTCTGCTATTTGGAAAAATATTCAAAACTATCTCTCTATCTAAGTTTATATTTTCTACTCAATGTGTAGATACCGGATCATCATTTGAGAACTCCTACTCTCAATTATACATATATTCAAGGATAAATTGTTGTAAATAATTACTCTTGCTGAACTTTATAATCCATTGATAGAGCTAGTACTACTTGAGAATTTTTAAATGAAAGAATTCGACCTGGAATGACAGAAGGCATTATTCTTTATCGCCATTTTAATGTTGAGTTAATTATTCGGGCTTTGAGAACAGTGAATGAATTAGTATAACAAGTAAAATGTCTGATAAATCATTATATTGAATTAATTTATATACTGGTAATATATACAAAATATTTAAATAAAATTCGAGATGTAAAATAAGTTTCCATAGAAAAATAACATATAATCACTCTAATAATCTCCATAATATATAATTATATTTTACAATGTTACTACAATTATATTATAGGTAATTATATTTTAATAATATTTTTATATTCAATATATCTATATTTAATAATATATAGTACCAAAATATTACTAGTACACTATCTAAAGTATATTGATTATTAGTTTGACGCTATATAATAATAAGGGTGAATATTCTGAATTAATATGTATATATATATATATACGCTGATGAGCTTCCATCATTCTGTTGAATTTTTATTTTTATTTTTTTTTTATTTTTTTTATTTTATATTGCTCACTATCTGATATATAAGAGGGCAATGCTACCATATCGTGATATTAGTATATATCTAATTTTATGATAAATGGCAGTTCTAGTAAGGTATTGGATTTCATCAAATTAACGGTATAAGTAATTAGCCTATTCTTGTGGTTAGTATTCAGTACATTAGCTTATAAAAATTAATATATATATAAGATTTCGTTTAATTAGAATCAAGCATATTTTATTATTTTATTTTTATATTTTTTTTTAACTGATGTAAAATGAACTATATATATAATATTATATATTATAATATTTATATAATATAGTAATATATTATTATATTTTATTTCTTTATATAAATGATATATCATTTCAATATAGATATTGGGATAAAACTATTAGAGACGGTGAGGTGATAAGGTAAAAGCCTTATACCTTCTTTCAAGAGAACTGTATTAGCGAACTACCACGGATGTATAAATAATGTAATTCATATAAAGACATTGACTATTCTAAAAGAGGAAGCAATTTTGCTGTGAAGAAGTTACAAAGATGCCTCAAAGTGCCAAACTTCTTAGAAACATGTTTGATAAGATAAACAGTTTGATGCTTCCAAAAAAGAACACGAGAGAAGGAAATACTTGCAAAAAAAACTTTGGATATGTCAAACACAACATCAAAAGAAACTCTTATACAGCTTCTGGATAGATTACAAGAATTAAAGCAATTGAATTATTTGCTGGAGAATCATACGCCTTCACAAATACGCCATTCAATCGCCCACATAAATTGCGTCTCCTTGTATGCATAAATAATCATTAAAAAGAAATAAACTACTTATTTTCATGTGAAAGTAATTTGTGAAGACATCTCTCTTGATTTAGTTATGGTAAAAAAAAATTATTTTCTTGAGTTTAGTAATGTTCTACCTAAGCTTGTATGAGTAAGATATAAAATACTTAATAATAATACTATATTTAACATAATGTTTTCATAGAATTAAACATTAAAATGATAAAAATAGATGAGATTTATAACACATACATATCGTGAAAGTTACGGATAATATTATATATCTAATCTTATTAGTATATTACTAATAAAAACTAACGTAACCCAATATATTATATAGAATATAAAATGTTATTAATGTAGATAGATGTTAATAGTAATATTAGTTAATCATTATATGAGGTTATAGTAATATAATATAAGCTAAAATAACTTGTATTCATAGTATACCTGAGGAAATATTCAATATGGGTACTAGTTATTGTACACCGTGACTATTACTTACTTCTTATGACTCCTCTGTTGATGTTATGATAAGATAAATTTTTATATGTATTTCTCTAAAATATCGCTTACTTCTGTGACTCCTGTTGACTCTATGTTATAAGAATCTTTTTTTATTATTTCTCTAAATATCGCTTTGGTGTCACGCAACTAAAATTTTATCTTTGGAGACCTCTACGCTCACTAGAGGGGGTGTAGGGTGCATTATATAATAATGTATTAAATTATTTATTTTCTAACTTTCATCCTCCACCGTGGCCAAAAACATACTTTTTTGGAAGCCAGCACCTCCTCCGAGGGTGCAGGGAGTCGAGACCTCGTCTAAGACGAGGTTACGTCATCAGAGGTAGGGACATGAAGTTTGGTGGAGATCGGAATTCGAAAACTCCCTAAATTGGAGGTTCGATCTATCTCTATAGGTTGCTAAATCTGGATACCCGGTGACTTCCTTGGTGGTAGGTAACCTGTAAATAAAAGTGATTCCTCAAAGGAATGAATTAAATAGCTGAAAATGGTTTGAAAGTTTAGATATGGTGATTTCATCTTATGAGATGGATCTCTACCCAAGGGAGTTTTTTTAAGAGTTTGATGGGACTTTGTTTTTAGGATCCACTTTGAGTTTCAATCAACCTGTAAGAGTAACAGTCAGCAGTTACCCCAATTAGAAGGCCTAAAAACCACTTTCACGAAACGTCAGCTTGCTTAGGTTAATCTTAAAGGTGTGGTTTCCCATCTAAATAAAACACGGGATCATACAACAAGAATCATATAAGTGAAAAATCTGAACGCTTTTCTTAGGAATAAATCTAGATCTTACAACATTTAATTTTAACCTATTCAGGGGTATACATATCATTTTGATAGATTAGTTCTGAACAAACATGATTAAGTAGAAATTAAACTCTCAAAGTTCTATTTTTCAAAACATAAAGACGTTTACCCAAGGTAAAGATGTTTTGAAGGTTCAGAATCGGTGAATGGAATTTATGGATAATGATGAAACAAGTTATTATTAAAATGCCAATGATACCATGAAATTATGATGTACTTTTTTCTAACAATTTGACATTGACCAAGCAGCCTGATCTGCAGATTTAATATCGTGGTTGCTGGTCAAAAACACAGTTTCTGTACGCTACATCGACTTTGCCAGTAAGATTCCCAAGTCTACGAATATAGCTGTAGCATCCTTCACAACAGTTCATGCACGAGTAAAACTATGTAAACTTTTAGACTCTGTTGGGCAGAGTGTAATATGCTGCTACACTGATAGTTGTATATTTCAAGCTTGAGAAGGAGACTATGCTCACCCTACAGGTAGATTCTCGGAGATTTGACTAATGAAATCGGGGCAGGTACTGTAGCCGACAGTTTTTTAAGCACGGGCCCCAAATCGTATGCTTTACGACTCCTGAAAAGCAATGGTGAGGTAGATCGCATCCTGAAAGCTAAGGAATAAAGATTAAGTAAAGCTACAAAGGATATCATCAATTATAATGGTATAGTGAATATCGTGTTAATAAAGGTAATAATTAGTGAAATAATCGGTAAGTAAAAGCAAGAAATTATCAGCTATAGTTTTACTGTTAATAAGAATATATAATGCCGAAAAAGGGATATGTGGTTTATATGTAATATAACATAATATGCGATTAAAAGTGATGTATAGGCCATTCGCGAACATTGATAAATGACATGAGAGATTGTTTCATAGTCATTATATGCGTAATAAAAATATAATGCGTGAAAAAGATGTGTGAACTAAATTACATATAAACAATTAACAATATGATCTACTGGCTTTCATATACATAATCTGACTCTCATAGTACTTAGTATAAATATCTATACTATACGCTAATGCTGTGAGTTAAATCTCCTTAAATGACATTTAGATCGGCTAAGAAGATTTAATGAACAATCAATACTATTAAGTGAGGTATAGTAATTAGGTACTATTATGAAACTTCAACCAAATGATACCAATAATGAAATGAAAATTACTAACAAATATAATAAAGAGCTTAAAATGTGGAACTAAAAATTTTTTAGAGAATTGAACATGAATAATATAATATTGTACTATATATAATATTTAGTATTACTATATCTAATATTAATATAAATATTATATATATTTAGTATAATATATAATATATTCATATATATATAATATATATAATAATATAAGATATATAATTTAGTTTATATATAACTATTAATATATATATATATATTAAATTATATAATATATATATAATATTATATATATATATTACTTTATATAACTAAAATGAAGGGATATAAGAGTAATGTTAAGTAAATTTATATAAATAAGTAAGTGCATATTATACCCAATAAATTACTGCTACAATTGTATATTAATTCATTATTATATATATATATATTATAATATATTATATATATATATATAATATATTAATATTAATTTATATTATATATGAACAAAATATTATAAAAATTTATTTAAAAGTAAAATAAAAAAAAAAAAAGAGAAAATAAATTTTTTTAAAAAAATTTCATTGTTGAACGTATTAAATTTAAACTCTAATTATAGTATTATATAAATATATATATATATATGACTATATAATATAATATATATATAAAATAATTAAAATAATATATATCATAACCCATTTCTGACTTAAAGAACTCTTATATGATTAATTAATATTAAATATATATAATAAAACATTGTTGCGTGTGTGAACTATCTATAGAGAACTAATTATAAATTTATTTATAATATGTATGAATTTTAATAATATTATATATAATTTAATTTAATTGAATATATATATATATATTAAATTATATATATAATTTAATAAATATATATTTTATATAAGAGAGGTGAAATATTTTAAATTATATTATTATTTTTATTAACATCAAATTTGGTAATAAAATGTCATTAATATTACAATAATGAGCATTATAAACAAGTCTTTTAGCTTTTAGTTTATCATTAAATCATCCTAATCACTTATCATAATCATAGATACTAAATAATAAATTATTTAAGAATAATAATATTTACTTTCATTAATCTAATCTGATAATAATTCTATCAATAATTTACATCCAGAATATCAGGAATATAAATAAATAAAATAATTAATTGAAACTTTTCATATATAACATAAAAATCGTAATCAATAACTCTATAAAAGCATTAGTTTTAAACATAATATTCTAATTATTTTATTATTTAAATATCATTTGTTTATTCAATTCTAATTTTATATTAAATTCCCTCCTAGATTCTAGTTATATTGTGGCTATTTATCCTCGTTATATAATAGTAATGAGTTATATGTATTGAAACAAGTTGAGTACACTCACATTCGCGAATTCTATACATATGTAATATCAGCAAAATTAAGTTCATGTAGATTTTATTACTAATTTATTCTTTCATCTCTACTGTACGTTATTTCTTCATTTATTTTTTTATTATTTCATTCATATTTCTTCATATTTCTTTCTCTCACTATTCACTTCTACATTCTCATTTTCTCTCTCTTTGTCCGCATATATTCATTATTTATCTACTTCTTCATTCTTATTCAACTTTTCATTATCTATTGTACTTGGCACTGGCTGTCAGTATATAGGTCAGTGCTTATCCTTTATCTAGTTCTCTGTGTACTCTGTACAATTCATATACTAGCCTCGCTCAAGACGCTCTCATCATCTACCAACTTACTCATCTCAAGTCTCTTAAACTAACGTCAGCTCTGTCTCTGCGGTATACTGCTGTTGTCGTCATTTGTATCTACTCCTTATGTTAATTCAAATTAAAGATTTCAATATCTTGTTTTGTCTTTGCCGTTTCTTTCGGCGTTTCTCATATCTTGCGATCTCTAAGGATCTCAAATTCTTTATTATTATTATTATTTTACTTGATTATTTATTATTATTCATCATTATTATGATTATTCTTATTCTTTTATCTATTAAATTATTATTATCTATTATCCTCATTTTATACAATAGTATGTATTATTATTTATTTATTATTATTATTATTATTATTATTCATTATTATTATTATTAAATATTATTATTTCTATTATTCATTATTTTTTTATTATTAAATATAATTTTATCTTTTAATTTTATAATTTATTTCTTCCACTCTCTGTTAATATATTTCTCAATTTTGTACCAATATTACACATCATAGTGAAAGTTACGGTTTGCCTCCTTCTTATTGCTTTAACTTTATGAATTACTACTGTTTTTGACATAAAGGAACATTAGATAAGCTTGAAATATTAAACTCACAGATTTTTTATGCGGGCAAGTTTCAATTCTTGTCACATTAATATATATAATTATTGTATATAATTATAATCTTAATTATAAAAGTAATATTTATATATATAAATTAATATACATAATATAATATAATATATTATATAAAAATAATAATAATAAAATTAATATTAAATATTATAATAATAATATAGATTCATGCTGAGAATTGAAATCACTAATCGACAACTGATGAATTATAACACATGCCTATTATTTAACATTATAATCATGACGTCCTCGAACAACATAATTCATGAATACAAGACATTAAATCGAAGACATTTTAATATCAATTAAGATATAAAAAGTGGTTTAAAAACGGATGACTGAAAAAGATCATATTTTATTATATAGAGAAATTATTTAGTTATTGAATATAATTCAATTATTATATATTATTGCTTTCTGGTATTATAATTATATTATTTGAATTAATTAAATCATTAATTGATTTTTTTTTTGTAACACTCATTCATTATTATTATTATTATTATTATTATTCATTATCGACGTATTGAATCGATATCTTATATCGATAATTAACCCCGCTTTATTTATACTTCCTGAAATAAGTTTACTTTGAAAGAAAGGTATATCTTAGTATCAAGTCATTAATTCATAAATTATGTATATCACTATAACCGAACCCAACTCTACCAATGCTATTACAACTCATATTATATACTGACTTCAATATCTAATAAAATATACCTAAACTACACTAGATAATTATTCTCCTACCTACGGAAGAAATGCACACTTGAGTTTATGAAATTGATTTGTCTTAAAAACCTAATACATTCAAGATAGAATCGCAGTTGAGATATTATACACTAGATCTCAAGTTATTTATTTTTTCGTTCCAGAAATCTCTATAAAAATTCAATTAGAGTTCGTACAATTTTGTTTCAGTATATATATTATATGTCTTACTACTATATTCTATATATAGTATACTTTTTGAGTGCATAAGCTATCAATTATATATTAATTAATGATTAATTATTATTATTATTATTAATTATTCTATATTCATTATATATTATTAGATTTTACTATTAATATATATTATAATAATTAGTATTAATATTATTATATTATTATGTATTTTTATTAATTTAATATTATAATTATTATTATTATAATTTTATTATTATGTAGTATAGTGTTAGTAGTTAGTTAGTAGTAGTAAGTAGTATAGGGGAGATAAGTTAGTTAGTTATAAGTTAAGGTATGATAGTAATTTATGCTGTCGTATGTTGAGTTTGATAGTCTATAACCAATATACAGTTTACAGTTTCATTTTTAAAAGAACTCTTCTCAAACTCACCTTCACCTCTAAAAAACATAATATAAAATAAATAATAAATATTTATCATATTAATTTTTGAATAAAATAATAATAAAAAAAAAAATTTAAATTTATATTTCTATTTAAATTATATTATAATTTAATTTTTAATAATAATAAAAATCATTTTGCCTATTTGCCCACAATGCAGCTTATGACCTATTTTGTTTAGTATACTCTCATCAGGCTAACAATAAAATTACCTATTTTGATAATCGATCCGAGTCCCTCGTAGCTACAACAGCCTTAGTTTTAGAGCGTTTTTTGGCTAATTCCTATTGACGTAAGATGTCCTTGCTTCTGTACGTAATGGATGGTTATGTCAAAATCTTTATATACTTTAAGATTACTGAATTATATTATGTTAAGAGATTATGTAATACTTTTGTCACGGTTTGATATTGAGTTTGTCATTTCATATGAGTTTAGAAGAGATCTGAAAATTATAATGTTATTCCAGAAGTATAACTTCATTTGAAAGCATGTTGCTTAAAATTATGTTGTTATTATCTCGAATCTTTAGCATTGCAAGTCGTACTCCAATGCAATAATAAAAAATTTATTAATATAATATATAAAATATATAAAATAGCTAGTTATTATGAGGAAATATAAATACATTAAAATATAAATAATTTAACAGTGTGAGGAATATATTTCGGCTTCTATATATAATATATATATATATATTAATATATGTATATATATATAATATAATATATATATAATAATTAATATATAATACTTATAGTTTATATAATATATATATATATATATACTATATATAGATTCAATTTATCAATGTTAAGTATCTCATACTTATAATACTGGTACTATATGAGTATTCTTTATTTATATTTTATTTTTATTACTTATTTATATTTTAGTACGTATATTAATACTCAACTGTGAGTAATATTAATATATACCTCATATATATTTGTTAATGAATAGTGAAATTATCATTAATTATATCTATATAATATTAATATATATATATATATAATATATATATTAATATATAAAGTTATACTATATAATAATATACTATATATATTATATTAATATTATCTCTATATACTAGGGAGTTATTGAATACTCTATGTTGAAATATTATAATGACTGGATGCACAACAAATAACTTGACGTCGAATGTATTTGAGAGACACCTCTTATCGCTTATTAATAATTATTAGAATAAATAAAAATAAATAATAAAGTAAATAATATAATATATTAATTATTAATAAGATAATGAGTAAGAAAATCAATTGTTGAGTCGTAGTATAGCACAGATAGAAGAACTACTTTAGCAGATAGCAAAACTAGGCAAAGTTGATAATATGTTAGACTGTCGTCTGATTTAGGTGAATACAATACGATTATGATAATGTGCACTATGTGCAGCTAATGATAGATAATTTTTCAGTAGGCATTCTAAATGTATGATAAATCATAATATGTGAGTATATAAACTTAGTTCTACATAGATCAATGTGAAGGAACACATATGAGATAATATTATACTATAGGACACAGTGAAAACGATCTATGTGACAAACTAGAGTTTAATGGAGTCACTCAAGGGGACGAACTAATCCATTAGTAATATAAAACATTTGAGTAATAATTCCATAAGAACAAGATGAAACAATACTAACAAGTAAATAGTCGTAACATATATATATGGGTGATAAAGTTTACGATAGTAATGAGTACCATCTAGATATCCTTTTCTATATAAATGATCAGTTTAGTTAATGATTATTATTAATTAGCTTAATATTATTAGA
Organism: Trachelipus rathkii; assembly: GCA_015478945.1. Classification (NCBI taxonomy): domain Eukaryota; kingdom Metazoa; phylum Arthropoda; class Malacostraca; order Isopoda; family Trachelipodidae; genus Trachelipus; species Trachelipus rathkii. The sequence goes on along the minus strand of JABUQX010049353.1, from coordinate 18,246 downwards.
GGAGTGAGACACCGTGTTAGATGTAAATTAACTAATTCTTACAAAAACCTACTACACTTAACATATACTATGAGCTAGTATGTTCAGTATCCTCACTTAAATCCATACTATAATCTCTGAATCATATCTTATAATAGATATACACTACTACTTCACATTGTTCATTACATTGCAGTTTCCATCATTAGTAACAGTAAAACTATTCTTAATCATAATGAAAATGCTATAGATAAAAAAAAAAATTCCTCAAATACATCAATGAAAATTAATTCAATACTACACGAGCTATGGAAGTATTATCCAATACAGATACAAACTTAATCGAGGACTTTATACTGTTTAATGAGATATTATCATATTGACATACTATACACCATGACAAAATCAATATGTAAGAATGAAAATATATATAAGGCATAACTGCAATTCATTATATCTTTATGATAATCATTTATCTATACCAGATAGAGGAATAGATGTCCATAATACCATTAAATAGATCCATAAATATTACCATATAAGCATTCCATATAATTATGTATTCAAATTAATACTATCTGAAAATTTTTAAGAATTTTTGTAATATAATTAAAAAAAGATATATATTTGAGCCTCCAATTTCCAATGTTAAACGATTTGTAAGAAGGATTTTATGCTTCACACTATATCAGTAAATAATTCTCAAGAAAATAAATATTTTATAACTCTCTCCTCTGAAACATATTGTAAAAGATTTAAAATTATAAGCCTTTTCTAAAAATTCTATAATCAGACGTAAAGACCTAAATCAATTAAGGGCTTTAATGATGTATTTACATCATATGGAGTATTATACAATATATAAACATATAATAGGATAGATTTAATTACAATACTATTATTGGTACGGACGTAAAGAGAATTCTGAAATAAATCAAGAAATTCTTTCTAGATAATATAACTCTAAATATTTTATAGGGTTTTTTTTTTTGAAATTGAGCATATAATGTGATTATAATTAAAAATTATTACCTATATTATATTACTACAAAAAAAGATAATAATTTTATTTTTGTATATAAATTAAATTGAATATATAATATAATATATATATTTTAATATATATATATATAATATAATTAATAATATTATTAATTAATATAAATAATATATTATATTATATATATTTATTATTAAATATTAATTATTATAATATATATATATATATATATATATAACGATATAGAATAGTTACTATCTGACAAATAGTCATTATATATTAATATAGTTAGAATATTATGTAATAAAGAGATATCGATGTATTTGTGCATCCTGAAAGTGTATAAATTTAGGTATTGATTTATTGTCCATTATCCTATTTGAAATAATAATATTATTTTAAGTTCTTTAGATACAGCCCGAGTCGTTGTAAGGGGAGAACGAAAAGGTACCATCTCTCCATAATTCTTTTTATCCTCTCTAGGATTTGTACTCTACTTTTAAATTAATAGATTTCTAATATAAATATTCTTTCAAAGTTTTCTTCTGAGCTTTTTCCATAAACATAAGCCAAGTTGTTTAATATATTTTTTTTTAAATATATAATTTATTATTCTTTGTAATGGAGATTGATAAGATATACATATTTTAAGTTTAATCGTTTATATCTTAATCCACATTATTTGTAATCGAAACTGATGTCGAGTTGTAGACATTTTTATGTGTACAATATACATTCACATTATTAACAAATGCAAAAAATAAGTTGTATTGTGCTATACTATATAATATACACAATTCATAAGAAAGTGTGCCAAATCAATTAACAGAGATATCTTCTTTTGATCTCTGTCATTAACTTTATAAACGAGGACAAGTAGCAATAATATAGTAGGAAATTTATCAAATTAACAAACAATCTCTTTCTTCTTTTACTACTCATCATCAACATCACATAAATAAATATCTATCTAAAGCAGTAAGCACTGTAACTTTCATCCCAACTTTTTAAAACTCTCTCCTTACTTTCTCATATTTTCATTTACACATTATTCATAGTCTGGATACATCCTTTGTTCCCTATTGTCGAATCTCAATCATCACTGATATGTCTCTCTCCTTCTACATCTGAGAAATAGATTTGAAATATAATATTAGAAAACTAGGAATATTCAGAAAAAAACGTTTTCCAAGTGCTGAATTATAGCATGATAAAAAAATTGCATATTGTCACGAACCTTAACAAATATGTCAGTAATACGAATGCATTGTGCACTTATTCAGTACAAAAAATTATAAGAAATTAATTCCTTTGCATTTAACATTACTGATTTCCAAGTGCTTACGAAATTTAACAGGAACTAAATAATTGTTTGCTATTATTTTACATACCAGTGCGGTAGACGAATCTTCATATCGAATACAAGTGAACCAAAAATTCACTAATGTCATCATTTTTTCTTTAACCTGTTTGTAGTTGAATAAAGACTTTTTTCATTTTGGGTGAGTGAGAAATAAAAAAATTTAAATAATTTTCTTTATCTGTCACATGACAAGTTGACAGTATTGACCATTTTTGTCGACCGAAGATGTGTCAGCTGAAATATTTTCCTTTATAGTTTCCTTTTTCAACCATAAATTCATGGCAACTTTTTAAATAATAACATTTAGAACTTAAAATTTCTAAGAGAAAAGTTTGTAAGAGGTCAATGAACATAATATGCCCACCATATAATTATGAAAGCCAAATGTACAATATATTAATCATTACCTTGAAATTTCGAGCGTGTAAATTTCAAATCTTTGTCGAGAAAAAAGCGACGTCTCAACCCTAATCCATGCAATTTATGCTAAATACAATTACGTCATATGGCATTCACAAAATATTATGAAATAATGAATAACGACACTGAAATTGAATCAACTAGATTTCTTTTTAATATTTATAGAATGAGATTATTACTAGCAAATTCAGAATAATCAAAATAATAACAGCTTGTAAAACACAGAGAACTCTGAATATTTCGTTAAGTGATTATTAAGAAACTTTATAAGCATAATTACCTCTCAATGACATTCGTTCCATACTAAGAGGGAATGGCAAGCAACATGGTTATAAAACTTAAACTTTATAATCATTTGGAAACTTTCTGTCCCAATGTAGGTGGTAACCAGGGCGGTCAAAGGGTTTAGAATTTTTTATATTTTTTAAAATGTAGTGCTGTGTCGTACCGCTTTGCGGTATAAATCTTAATGCTAATAAGCATTTTTCTTTATAAAGGAAAGGGTGTTTTACGTCTAAATTATTAAATCCAGTTTCTCTCTCTCTCTCTCTCTCTCTCTCTCTCTCTCTCTCTCTCTCTCTCTCTCTCTCTCTCTCTCTCTCTCTCTCTCTCTCTCTCTCAGGTGATCAAATTTCTATCGTAAAATATTTGGTGGGTTAGCGTCATTTAAACTTTATCAAACAATTTTTTGCAGACACAAAGTTTTGACAAAACCATATTTTTCTATGACGAAAAGTTACAGAGTTTATTAAAATGCTTTAATTTAAAAGATACAACCTTCATGTTCTTACGTTAAAAAAAGATTGAGATTGCTCATTCTATTTTATTATTTATAATTATTGGGTGTGCACACTATCGATTACAGAGAAAATCTAAAATGGAAATAACTTTTGAACCATCAACAAATGATTAAATACGAATAAAGTAATTGTAATTGCAATTGTAAATCACCTCCCCCACACTCCCACCAAGTTTGACCACGGAAAATGCCACTGTCTTAGGCGAGGAAACCATTTTGGCACTTCAGTGCTACAAACAGGTCAGGCATGCGGTGGTGTTTTTTTTGATTTGCCTATTTATGACAACTGCTTCAGCTGGAGGTCTCCGTGAGACTATGCATAACGCATAGGCAATGTAATTTTCTCTGGCATATTCCATTTATATTCCCTTGAACTAAGCCTAACTATGCTTGTTCTAATGATATCTGTCACAAATTCACCGTCTTTATAAATAACGGTAGTCTTCAAACCCGAGAAACTAATGCAACTTATCTTTATTCCCAGAATCATTAAGTTATTGTCTGTGACGTTAAAATCATTTTTCTTGATATAAAATGAAATAATTTTCTGGTTCTTCTCCCTCACGTTATTTCTGACATTTTGCAAAAACATCCACAACTTATCTTGTTTCTTCTGACAAGCTGTCTTATGTTTTGTTAAAACTGAACTCTTCACTCAAAATTGTACCTCTAATTCAGCCTTTAGCAATTCCAAAACTATTCATCATTATACTCCTTCCAACTCACTTAATATAAGAAGCTCTGACGGTATTCCTCTTGTGATCCTCAAACTTTGCTTCAGAGCTTGCACCCTGTCTTGTTAAAACTGCTCTCTCTCTCTCTCTCTCTCTCTCTCTCTCTCTCTCTCTTCATCTTCGACCTTTTCTTCTAGGTTTCTGACTATATCTGCGTTAAGGTTACTGATCTAAGTTTTCTCTCGTAAAGTAATGCATCTACAGAGATATTCCTGTTTATTACTTCATTGAGAGGAATATGAGACTTAGTATAAACTACATCCACTTAAATTATAAATATCTCGGAATAAAACTGAATTTAAAAAAAAAAAAACAATCGGTAAGAGTTTGAAAATATTTTATATAGATGAAGTCGAAGTCAAAGTGGGCCTTGTGCCGTGTCTTTTATGTCGCAAAACTCGTCAACTGTTATTGATATGGTGGAGAATCAGATAAAGTGTGGTTAAAAAAAATATAGATATCTTATTAACCAACAAAATATATCAATATCATTCGCTCTTTTGAGAGATTCCTACAAAAATATGAATATGCTCAAGAACTTATTCCAGACTAAGCGTAGTTAAATGTTTTTTCAATACTAGAGAGTATATCAGAAAGATTATCTTAAGTTAATATAGTTGTGAAATGAGAAATTTAATGGTCACATTACCAGATACAATAATATAAGTGATTATTCTAGACTAAGTATATATTACTAGCACAAATCTATTGAGTTTAAAATTAGAATAAAGTTTAAAAAATGAGTATAAAAGTGAAAACGCATGCAAGATTTTTCAATCAAATAGGATTAGATGAATGGTTAAGATAAAATATCTTATCACTCTTTTATTATTTTATCAATTTAGCCTAAACCTACTTCACCTATATATAAGTCAGAAAAGCTTTTCAAAGAAAGGGAAGTAATAATATAAAATTGAGGAAGCACCAATTAACCAATCTTTAGTGTAAATTCATTCAAGGCGAAGCTTGAAGGATAATTTAGATAGAGTAAGATTAATTTAACAAGCAGAAAAAAATATATGGTGAGGGAGTTTCACAGTAGTGCTAGTACTAAAGGTATAAAGAAGGAGCTTAGCGCCGAAAGATCCCAAGCACTAGTACTGATATATTACATATAAAATTTCATGTGAAAAATGAGGTCACTCCTAATATGCTAATAACTAGGGTAGATGCTATTAAGATGTATAGAAGCAGGGAGGTTCTAATTTCTTTGAAGCATCACGATACTATCTAGTAACTATTTAATTAAGAGATATGTGACATGACGTTTATAATTTAAGTTTACGCAAAATTAATAGATAGGGATTATAAGATAAGGAAGTAAGAGTACAGTTATCTTGTTAGTAATACCTATTAACCTTGTATTATTTACAAAATTACTATATACTAACAACTATATCTCACAGAGAAGTATATTATATCAATCTAGAATACACTTTCAAACTACTCTAAATGTGATTAGAAGAGTACTTTACCATAGAATGGAGCAATGACCTATAATAATGGAATAAAATTGTTTTATATATAAGAGATATTTTATATCTTTTTTTAGATAAAAGTTTTTATTGAAGGTCTAACTAGTTTAGAAAGTGTGTGATATTACTTTTTAGAGCTATTTCACGAAGCACATAGTTCGTGTATTAAAGGTAAGACTCATTATTCCTTTATCCCTGTTCTCATCTGCATAATACCAGGTGAGACGGTAGCACTAGACAGCAAGTAAAAAACTAGGAAATTTCATCATGAATTTATTGGATTTAATGTGCCTTATATAATGCATGATGTGATTAAATAATGCAAATGTGATAATTATTATTATCATAAATAAAATCCTATATTATTTCACTTATATAATTATGGACGAGAATGTAAGTTATCCTCAGATGCGGAGTAAATAGAATTAATGATATTAATTGAAATGAAATTGCCAATTTGGGAAGAATTAAATGATTGCAAAATAGGAAGATATGATATGTGAAGTAAATGTTGTAGAAGGTTCGGAGAGTTGAATCAAGGCATGAGCATATATGATTCAATTGGTAGTTTGATTGAATTGCTTTCGAGTCTTGAGATAAAGTCATTAAAACCGGATAATAGTTGCGAGATATAAGTAATACCAACATTGCTTTTACTAACACACTAATAGTGAAAAGAGAAGAAAGTCCATCAAGAGCATACATTGCCATATTATTGATATACAGAAATTACTGCAAGAGAAAAACATAGATAATAATATATATTTAAGTAAGTATAGACGAAAAGAAAGGAGGAATACTTATTAATAGAGGAAAGAGAAGTACTTCGAAAGTAGTGAGTACGAGTGACTAATATATACCAAGTCAAAAACTTTAGATATATTACAAGCATCAAACATACATCACAAGGATTCTATCTAATATATAACTTATTCTATTAGGTAGTAAAAACCCATTAAGTCAGTATTGAGATAGGAAAGTAATGATCAAGCTAAGTTTAGTAACCTCGAACGTTGAAATCCATACTAAATGATTACTTAAACGAGAAGGGAATGAGAGTATTGATTCAGATTAATACTAGGAATATTGAGAGTGTGGAAGAGTTATATTTAATATTAAGAGTATTTTTTATTTTAATGAGAAAAATTATTACGAATTATTAAAAGAACAGATATACAGATTATTTCAATATTCGTATATTCCAATTCTTACTATTAAATTTCTTATTCCGATTCTGAATACATAGCATTTCCTTAGTATTCTAGTGCACTAAATATAGAAACATTTAAGCAAATATTATTACAATATCTCTGTTAGAGATTGTATATAGTCGTGGCAAGTTACAGGTACATCCACAATTACAGATGCATTTCTTACTTCCTCATAACACGGGGTAAAATGCATTTCAGGTCTAACTTCCCAACCCACATTTTAAACTACGAAATACTCAGAAATATATCTTAAGCGCACCACACAATTATTTAAAACTCCGTAGTTCAGAGTTTTAGTGTATACATTTGTCAATGTATTGGGCAATCTAGAAATATAGAGCAAAAAGGATGGGATGAAAAATGGAACTGCTACATCATTTCATTCACTTTGGGGGGTGGAATTTGATGAAAAAAAAGGTCGAAGGCCTAAATGTCATGTTTACGCAAAAGAACTTGTCAACTAGTCTATACAGCTCTTCAGAGGAAGTTTTGGTGTAATAGAGCTGTATATGGCAGATATTGTTGCAGTTGTGGTCGAGATACAATGATCATCTGTTCACTAAACGTGCACATCAAGAAACGGTTACTCCCCGTAAATTTTTTACATAATAGTACGGGAGCTAAGGAAAGTCAAGCTGCCAATCCTGTCTGGTGTTAAAGTATAAGACGAAAGACGACTGCCGATTCACGTCTATGATCTATGAACAGTGATCTTTGAATAGTCGAGAGTCCCAAAGCTGAAATGAAATAGCTGAGTGATAAGAGAAGGAAGTTTTATCCTAACCGAGCAGCGTTTGAGTCACTTATTCACAATCTGAGCACTTTTTGCTTTATTTCTAAGAAAGACGATTTTTAGCACAGACGCCTGAGGAATCATTAAGGTATTAAGATATCTATAGATTTATTTTATTTGACGAGGTTACTCGGAGATTTCTCCTGCTGTATACTCCAATTTCACCTCAAAACGTCACAAATAAGAGTGCTCCCAGACTTAAACAGGATTAATTTCCAACAGAAGATCTACTGTATAGCATAAAGCAACGCGAATCGACCACAACTGTTATTCACCGACCTACACATAATAGCAATTTGTAACACTGAGTATCAAAAAGTGGCACCCAGAAAAAATAAAGTTTATGGTCACCGAGGGAAATTCACACTCTATGAGAAAGAAAAGTTAAATTTCTTAGAGAGAGTAGGCAAGAGATTCTTCGGAAGAAAAGAGAATTCAACGAACCATGAGCTCAGCTAGGGAAAAGTATTCTATTGGTCTCAGTTAGGTGCCCGAATAAGCGAGAGTAGTGATGAAGCACATATTAGCTTAAGCGAGTGTCACAGCTGACGCATAGTATAATAACACAATTAAAAATCATCTTAATATAAAATTATATATACTAATTACATCATAATATACTTTATGGGTACTTTTAGAACTATTAAGTATCTAAATTACTTATTCTTTATTTTAGTTATACAGAAAACATAATGAAAGGTAATTTATAAACATGATTACTCTTTGTCACTTAGTCTTATAAAATACTCATTTAAATTCCCAACATTTCTCTAATGGTAAATTTTATGAAGAAAACTCCTAGGTCTAGTATGAAACCATGGAAGTAATCTCTGGTGACGCCAAGTACTTAATCTAGGATCATAAAGTCACACTGTGTAGGCACTCAAGTCTAATATATATTAAAATTCGGTGGACTTTGAGAGGTAATGGATTTGGACAGGTAAGATGGAAACTTATGCTCAGGAAGAACTCAATTCTTATGAGGAAAGTTAATAATATAATTGTGAGGCTGAAAAATCGGTTAGCCAGGATTTCAATGAGTTGAATAAATTGGCTAAATTGAATTAGGTTTGATGAAAGGGATTAGTGTAAGTGTTTTAGATTAACCAATCATAATCATTACTAATCTAGTAATGACTTAGAAGTGATTATGATTACTTAATGAATTAACATTATAGATAAAATTCTAGAATATGTTTTGATTAATCTCGTTAAACTATGAATGTGTTGAACTTCTACGTGTCCAGATCATTTGAGCCACGACACGTTAGTCAGATTCATATTTTTACGCATCGTGCAAGAGACAACACGTTTAAGAATGGGTTATGTGGCATCGAGAGTTTGTGTGATCGTCTAGCATGACCTTTGGACAGTCTGATCTATAATGATGTTTTGCCATATAATTCTAGTGAAGTAGCTAATCGATGGCCTACCGTTTCTCATTAACTAAAATTGCTCATCACACTGTGGACTAAACTAACATGAAAATAATTTAAATCAGTATATCGTATACGTATGCTAACAACTAGCTATGAGTGATATTCATAAAATTATAACTCCTATTTTTTACTACATATCTGAAGTAGTGTAGACTGTATATCTTTTAATAAACACGCGATGTATCATATGTGTCACATTAGAACATTGAGAGCGAGGCGGGTCGCATTATAAACAATTTTTCACGTTAAAAATTTATAATGTTAATTTATTACAATTTAATATAGGAGCGCTAAATCTTTTATGTATCACTTGAAAGCTATATCAGTTCAAGGCTACCATTTATTTATTTCAGCGACAACTATCTTTAATTTAATCAATTGGACGATTAGAGAAAATCTTCTAAAAAGGTTCTAATGCAATTATAAAGTATTATAAATAAGCTGTGACGAACCTGACAATTATAAGACAAAAAGATTATAGGGATTATGTAAGTACATTTGCGAAAAAGTACATTAAAATTTTTGAGAATTGTTAATTTAATTTTCTGCCCTCTCTAAACATCTCCGTCCTTATCCTCTTTTTTAATATCTTAATACTTACCTATGTATTTAAAACCCTAGTACAAAAGAAAATCAAAAGCATGTTGGGTTGACCTTACTCTGTACCAGCTCTTATATCGATTCATGATATAAGCAGAATAAGAGCTCGTGAACTTTCCTAATCTGTACCCCGAAGGGAATGCTAATGACCAATAATGATTTTCAACAAACTGATTTCTTATAAGAAGAGCCAGCACCCGCGCTCTATCTGAAAAAATCATGAAAGTAAAGAAATAGCAAAAATTTTGAACTTCACACCAACTCGCCATTCTGTATCTGAGAGAATAGTTAACTTTACTTAGTTTTTCAATAGACAAGTCTCCAAACTGGCCCCGGTTTATTAAGTTTTCTTCCCTTTTTCCTTTACTTTAAATAAATTATTGTGATTTACAAGAAGAAAAAGTCATCGTACTTTTAAAAAGGAATTTCCAGTACTTCAAAACTTTAAATTTTAAAGATTTTCTTTTCCCAAAAACCTAATAACATTTATTATAAAAATTAAAACTTAAATTCATATATTGATTTTCTTACTTTTTTGTCTGTGTAGAATAACTATATGTACATTCGTCTTTAGAATGTAAGCACAATAAGGAATACAGAGTGAATACATTGATAAAGGAAGAAATCGAATGCTTGTAAATTTCTATAAACCTTAACGAGAACTTACATTTGACTAATACATTTGTATCCGAAACTACCAATACGCTAATTCAAAAATAGAACTGTAAGCAGTAAAAAAAACACGAGTAATATCAAGGAATACACGAAGTGTGGAGGATACAGGAGTTGATAAAGGAAGAAAATCGACACACCGTGGAAACATCTCTCGATATAAATTCTGAAAGTAAACCTTGACACAGCAGTAAACTGCAAAGGGTAAACCCTGTGCTTTTCTGCAAACTGTTTGCACCGACTGAGCTATTGAAGCGCTGTTCACTAGTCGAGAAAGCAAAGCTAACGGCAATTTGAATTCGGCTCTTCGGTTGCATGAGAAAAATTTACCTAAATCGAAATAATCATTTTGCTCTTTCTATATTAGAGCGATCGGAGATTGAAACCACTTTAGTTTTAATATATACACTTTGTAAAGTATGAAATTCTGACTGTTTAATAAACTTCATTTCCTTCAGATATTCCTCTATTGACTTTGTATAATTTCAATATAAATATTATTATACATTAAACTTCGGAATGAAAAAAAAATATTAATACATTAAATTATTTAAAATGCTTCGATTAGGTAGGTATTTTATCTTCTTTCAATATCAACGGTAATAAATTAACATCAAATAAATATATATATACAAAAGGTACTTTTACAATAGAATTAAATTACTCTTAAATATATTTGCTGTCGAATATATCAGCTTAATACGTCCGTTACATAACTTCGCTAATATAAATAATAACCTGATATATATTAACTAGCGTCACTGTATATTAAGGACCGAGAAGGTATTAAAAATAATAATTTTTATATGTATGCAAATAACGTAGTTATCAGAGGTCTATCGTTCTCTGCCTATCTCTATAAATATATCTATATTCTATATCTCATATATATACTCTATTATATATATATATAATATAATATATATTATATATATAGAATAATAGTACATAGATATAGTTATATATATTGGCTTTATACGCTAGATCCTTCAAATAGTAGATATAATCTTCTATTTGCTATAATCGCAATCTTCTCAGTCTCTATATATAATCTTATTATATATTCCTACTCTCTATCTAATTCATACTCTATCTCTCTCGTAGTTATAGTATATACTAGTATATCTATACTACAGTAGTGATGATACTGAGTCGGTACTCTCTTTCAGCTTGACTCCTTCCCAAAAATCCAAATTACATTTGTCTACTTGTGTGGTGCGAGTCTCCCAGACCGCCTCACAGTACACGTGGGAAAAGCCGTTCGCATTATTACCATATGACATGGCCAGTGAGACGTATAACGTCGCAGCCAATTAACCCGTAACAAGCGAGATACTTGCTCGCACTTCGATCTCTGGAGTTTAATGTGCACAGAGGAGGTGGATCATTCCAAGTATAGATGCAGTTGAAGCTGCGTTTAGTATGTCTAGCAGTGGTACGTCAGAGTCACGCAAAAGCTAATGGTAGTGGAAAGCTGAAACTTGACCGGAATCATACTCTGCGACGACTCAATCTTAATAGTACGAACAGAATCAACCTAATACTTAACCCTAATTAACGCGTCGTACGGTGGCAGGATGAACTTTGATATGTGCCATAACCTTCACATCCATAAGTACGTGTAACTCACGACATCTTTTGAGATTTATTCATATTAAAACTATACTGGATACTTACCAGATAAATGTGTCTTAATTTTCTCGATGATGAGCATCATTAAACTTACAATAGGCGAGTATTACTCACGAGCATGAATAATAATCGAGCGGATGAAAATCGATCTTAATTAATTTCTAGGGAAATTATATCCGTAGCTCAATATAATATCATAATAGCTCCGAGATAAATTATCGCCCAGTAAAAAAAATATCCTGATATTTCGATAATTATATAGATATTTCGATATATTATAATCCGACTTTATAATATTGATATTAATATATATATATTATATGATATATTATATTATATATATATATATATATTATAATATATATATATAACTATATATATATTATATTAATATCATATATATATATATCATATATATATTAAGTATATTCAATATATTATCTAGTATACTAGCTACTTTTTTAGTATTGTGTGTAAGAAAATGTGTGGGGTGTCTTGACAGTGTAGATGTTTTTAATATAAAAACAAAAGATCATAGCTTATTTATACATAAAATTGCAAATACCTTTTTAAATGGCAAAGGTGAAAGATTATATCAAGTATATAGACGAAGAAACTGAGCATTAATCTTAACTAAGGAACAAAAATTAAAATAAATACATAATATATATAGTGGGACAACGAGTGACAGTTATAGTTTTTTCTTTACTATTAATCGAGATGACGGCAATATATGTATTAGGATTGTAATGTACTTTGCGTTCTTAATACAGTATTGTTGTGCGCAGTCATGTTAGGAGTATATTTTATACAGTATTCGATGTGTGTACTATCAAATATATAATATAACTTATTTTTTTCTTTTATGGGGACATCGATGCAGATCGTGGGCATCAGAGGAGTTTATCGGTTACGCCTCCAGGTCCCCGTCGCCCCCGGTAGTGCTGGAGAGACCCCAAACATATCATTTCCATCTTTTGGCGGTAATACCCAGGGGTTTCCCTTTATTAAAAAAAAAAAAATGATAAAAATAGAAATGTTCGGCACCTCTAAGCGTCTTGACGCAGGGGTGGAATGAATAAGCTAATAACTCCATAAACCAGAATTCTTTAAACGTCATACATTTGCA
>JABUQX010049353.1:0-2500 GCA_015478945.1 Trachelipus rathkii | reverse complement strand
TCTTTTAAATAATATAAAAAAAAATCTGGTTGATAATCCATAAAACAATTTATAAATTATCGATAATTAATTAAATAATCGTCTGTAGACAACAGAAAAAACGCAAATTTTCGAAAAACAAAAACATATCTTAAGATCCCACAACGAACAGAACAAAAAAAAGCCATAAAGTTACATTTTTCCCTAGCATTTTCTTTTTTTCATATTATTTTATAAAAATATCCATTTATAAAATACGCTAATCTAAAAAAAAACTTCCATAAAAATTTTGATATCATCTTGTAACATTATAAGTTTATAGTGTTTAATGTAATAGTTACGAAAGTTTATTCACCTCAGCTATAAGATTACCTCATATAATAATGTATATATATGCATGGATAAATTAAAGTATATCTATCACGGAATTTTAATTCACGACGTAGAGATGGGATATAATAATTATATATAATAAGTATATATATAGATATAATATATATATAGATATTATAATAATATATATATATAATATATTAGTTTCTTGTTATCATTTCCACCATAATTGAAGACAAGTGTTAATAATATTGAAGGACTTTCTCCTGAACAAAACCGTGAACAAGGTGCCTAGAGGTAATCCTAACCACTAATTTACAATAATGAAGGACCATTTACTCTTTCTCTTTATATCACTAATAATATATATATAAATAATATATAATATATATATATATAATATAATATTTATATAAATTATATATATATATATTATACATAAACTAATAATATAGTATATATATAATATATATATATATAATATATAAATCATATATAAGAGGTACATGAATTTTATGAGAAACAACAAGAATTAGATGAAATAAATGAAAATTTAAAATATCTATTAATCAATAAAATAATAAAAAATATAATATATAAATAATATAATAATAATAATAATTAATAATCATATAATAATAATAATTAATAATATAATAATAATAAATTAAATAAAATCATAGATATTTATTATATAAGCTCATATACACATAATAAAATAATAAATAACATATTATAATAATAAAATACTATTAATAAAATGAATACCATAATAAAATAATAATTAATAATATAATGATATGAATAAAATAAATAATAATAATAAAAAAAAATAATAAAATAATATATAATAATAATATAATAATAATCAATCAATAAAATAATAATATATAATAATATAATAATAATAATAATGAATAATAATAATATAATAGAGTTTGAAAACACACAATGCAAACCTCTTTTTTTATCAAATTTTCTTACAATAATAAGAAAAAACTTTACATTCATAATTTCTTAAACCAAGTTTTAATTTCGTAAAATAAAGCAAGAAATGAACTTCAGAATCAGATGTATGAAGAAGCGTGATAGAATTTCAATATACCATCAAGTTCTACCTAAAAAAAAAAATTATAATATATAATTGAGTAATAATAATATAAATATATGTATAATATATATATAATATAATATATAATACTAGTATATAATAAAGTATATATATATATTATATTAATATCAATATATCTATATATATAATGTAAAAATGCAAGGTTTATGTGTATATATATAACTCACGTTTTTTAAACTATTCTCTTAACATGAAAACTCTTCTTGTTGTTTTCTTGTCGATTTCTTTAGAATATATTATAATTATAATATAATTATAAATATATATAAAATGTGTTTAGTATATAATATATATATATATTTACATACTTATATATATATATAATATATTAATATATAATATTGAAAAAATCTAAATAATAAACAAAAATATAACTATAACCCTAGAGAGGTTGCCTTGGAGTAGGTATTCTCTGATTTTGTCTATTAACTCGTAAATTGAGACCAAAAAAAAAAAAAAAGAAAAAAACCAAGTATGTAAATTTTCCATACCACACAATAAAAAATCGCTTGATTCATCTTCTCTATTCGAGCAAAAAAAAAAACCTTACGGCACACATTGAAAACATTCATCCGAAAACGCACGGCTAAACTTGAAGCTCATACCTTCTTTTTCTTCTTAGTATTCCATCAGGTCTCCTTCTCTCTCTCTTGATCTTTCTTGAAAGAGTCACTTTGTTTCTATTTCTCCGTATCAAAAGATTCTTAGTGCTCCTCAGAAAACTCATTCGGAGAAGGACACAGGGGGAAATAAAAAAACACACGCGGAGTTGCTAACCTCTGTAAAAGAGCTTGGTTCAAAAACCTCGCCTGTAATAACAGGGAATGAGTCGTGTAAATATGGTAAGAAAAATTTCCATGTAATTATATACAAAAGGGTGCACGCCAAGCTAATATTATATATAATATATAATATATATATATAATATAATTATATTAACTATATATAATATATATACTGATATATATAAATATTATATATTATATATTATATATTAGTATACTATATATACATATATATATTATATATATATATAATAGTATACCGAATGCTGGG
>JABUQX010049352.1:20000-27500 GCA_015478945.1 Trachelipus rathkii | reverse complement strand
ATATATATTAGTTATAGGGTAGGGTGGCTTCTTTATGAGGCAAGCACCTATATTAGAGGATGAGTGGATTTTTAAAAATCCATATTTGAAAAGATGTTTTTATTCCACATAAGTAAAATATGCAATTAAAATATAAAAGTAACAAAAGTCCCTTCTGTTGAGATTCGATACTCTTCGTAGGCGAATTGGTGTCACAGCCTTTTCCAGCGCGTTTTCCACAATTGCCTCTGATCTTTCATTTAGTTGCGAAAATTTGTAATCGAAATTCAAGTCGCAGCCTTTTTCTTGAAGTTTATCTTCTCTTACCGGAGGATTTCTGGAGAGAGTATCTTGAGTTAAGAAATTTTCTTCTGATTCTTAATAATTTTGATCTGACTTTATCTGACTGAAGAGCATCTCAAAAGGACGAGTTTATATATATTTTCACTTTGATTTATGCTAAAATTTTGCTCGCGCAAATCTTTAGCATAAAGTACGAACTAAATTAAACTTTTTTACAAGTTAGGAGTGCTACATACTTCTGCGCTTAAAACACGGGAGTGAAAAAGTTATGTATATAATAATGATTACAAGAAATAAGAAACTAAAAATACATAGTTATACTTCAAATGCAAACATATCTAATTATGTCCGAAGACATAAGTAGACTTATAAACATTGAAGGCAAAAAAAATTATACAAGAAATTGTAAATATTCAAATACGAGCATAACTGGTTACGTCCGAAGATCTAAACATATATCAATTTTGAATACTTAAAAATACAATAATGTTATTTATACAGAAAATAAAGGGGGCCTTTAAACATAAGCATAATTATGGTTTATATGCCGTTAGATATAAAACAAAACATACAACATTTAAAAGGCATAAAATACAAAAATGTTTAATACATGAATAATTATTGAATATGAACACAATTGAAATTATCACAAGTTAAATAGGCCAACATTGATCCAAACCGTTAAATCCAAGGAAAGGTCCAATATAAGACGTTTCTAACGTAATCCATGGTTTGACCAATGCGCACGTAGTTTTTAAAGTTGTAGTTACGAGAGAAACATTTGCTTGACATATGTAGAGACGAAGTTGCTTGAATGTAGGTCCTTTATTTGAAAAATTCTTCATACATAAAAGAGAGAGGTCACAGAACCATTAGGAATTCGAAAAGGAATCAAATTCGTAGTGGAATCAAAAATGGGTTTCTGCCCATAATCCAAACTTAAAATGATGAAAGAAATCCATACCGAAAGGAAGTTACATATGTATAGGCGAAGTTGCTTGAAATTTTAGGTCCTTTATTTGAAAAAAATTTCTTCATACATAAAAGGGAGAGGTTCACAGAACCATTTAGAATTCGGAAAGGAATCAAAGTCTCGTAGTGGAATTCAAAAATGGTTCTGCCCATAATCCAAACTTAAGATGCCGGATGAGCGCCATAACATACGTGGCCTGGTTGCCTATTCTATAGGCGAGTTGCTTTTGGAAAATTTAGGGTCCTTCTATTTGACAACGAAAATTTCTTTCATACAAAGGGAGAGGTCACGAACCATTTAGAATTCGAAAAGAAATCAGAGTTAGTGGAATTCAAAAAATGAGTTTCTGCCCATAATCCAAACTTGGAAAATGATGAAGAAATCCATACCGTAAAGGAAGCTTGCTATGTCTAGCGATGAAATCCTCGAACTGTGATAGTTGTGAAAAGCTGGAAGACCATAATCCAAAATTTATTAGAATGAAAAATTTTGAATGTCCCAGTACTCGATAATGTTCGTTGCTGAGTCATTTTTTTGAGTGTTCTGATCGGGAATTTTAGTAATCTGTATTAGTTTTTTCTTTTCTTCATTTTGTGTTTTTCAGAGGGCGTTTTGATTGAATTCTGGGTGTTTTTATCCGGTCACCAATTATATAGGGTAGGGGTGGCTTCTTTTATGAGCAAGCACCCTATATAAGAGGATGGTGATTTAAAAATCCATATTGGAAATGATGTTTTTATTCAACATAAGTAAAATATGCAATTAAAGTATAAAGTAACAAAAGTCCCTTCTGTTGAGATACTCTCTCTTCGTAGGCGAATTGGTAGTCACAGCCTTTTCCAGCGCGTTTTCCACAATTGCCTCTGACTCTTCATTTAGTGCGAAAATTTGTGATCGAAATTCAAGTCGCAGCCTTTTTCCTTGAAGTTTATCTCTCTTACCGGGAGGATTTATCTGGAGAGAGTATCTTGAGTGAGATTTTCTTCTGATTCTTAATAATTTGATCTGACTTTATCTGACTGAAGAGCATCTCAAAAACGGAGTTTAGTATATATTTTCACTTTGACTTATGCTAAAATTTTGCTCGCGCAAATCTTAGCATAAGTACGAACATAAATTAAACTTTTTACAAAGTTAATGGAGTGCTACATCCTAATATATATATAAAATATACATATATATATATATATATATATATATATATATATATATATATATATATATATATATATATATATATATATATATATATATATATATATATAGCAAAAGTCTGGTTCAACAGATTCTGAGGAAATATCGATATTTTCCCCGATAATCGGTGTTTTTACTTTATATATTTTTCGTCCCCATGCAAAAGTGTTATTTATAACAGTGCTTTCAATCCTCACTCATATAAATTTAATCCATCTACCCCCCCAAAAAATTTTTTTTTGTATAAATTCGTTTAGTGCCCATTAAGAGTAATTATTGAGTTTAACAAATTCTTATCAAATATCGATATTTTTTTCCGATAATCGTTTTTTTTTTATATATCTTTCGTCCCCTTGTAAATGTAATGAAACATTTGTGCCAAGCCTCTCTCATATAAATGAAGTCAATATACAAAAAAATATTTTTTTTGTTTAAATTCGTTTTAGGACCCATTTAGTTTAGGTTATGATAAGTTTTGTTAATTATAAAGAGTAAATCTGTGTCTACTTAGCCAAAGTCATCCTAACTTTACTGAATTTTCGAACGTAAAATTTAATTATTTATTAACGACATTTGGCAACGTTGGTTCTAGGAATATCAAAACGTAGATTGATTTTAAAAAAAATCTGAAACTTTTTTAGAATCTGTTGAACTCAAAAATTACCCCAACATGAAGTTTACGTTAAGATAAGTTTTGTAATTATACACAGTATATATATGTTTACTTAACCAAACTAATCAAAACCTTACTGATTTTTGGAACTAAAAAGAAATGATATATGAAAACGACGAATACTGTGACTTATAAAAATATCGTAAATTTGGCAATTTTTTGTTAACAACATTTGTCAACGTTGCTTATCGGAATATCAAAACATTGATTGATTTTATATAAAAAAAAAAATCAATTTTTTTAAGATTCTGTTGAACTCAAGTAGCCTATTACCATATACCGTAAATATATATATATATATATATATATATATATATATAATATATAATATATTTCTTTATTTTTTAAAATAATATTTTTTTATATATATTATATATTATATATATATATATATATATATATATATTATATATATATATATATATATATATATATATATATATATATATATATATATATATATATATATATATATATTATATTATCTATTATACATATATACTATATACTATATATATATAATATATATATATATATATATATATATATATATGGGTGTGTGTGCATGTGTTTGACTGGAGAGAGGAAAAGCGATGCCTAAAATTACGAAGCATTTTTTAGCTTGCTTGCTTTTTTCAATGTCTCTAATAATAATAATAATAATAATAATAATATAATAATAATAATAATAATAATAATAATAATAATAATATATGAACAGTCTGCTGGAGTGTATTTAAAACAAAAACAATACCCTCGAAAATACCGACGCTGTGCTGAAAATGCATGGTAGGCCGCCGGTACGGGGACAATATATATATAATATATATATATATCATATATATATATATCATATTATATATATATATAATTATAATATACTTATATATATATATATATATATATATAATATATATATATATAATATATATATATAACACGAAAGCAAAAACAATGAATTTTAAATTTTAAGATAAGTCCTTTTGAATTATTATTATTATTATTATTATTATTATTATTATTATTATTATTATTATTATTATTATTATTATTATTATTATTATTATTATGTTACTATAATCATATATATTCATAAATAAATTATGGTCTTTAAGTTTAAAAAGCCAATTGAATATTACATATTTCATGTAAATAAATATCCAGTTTTGATTTCGTTCTTGATTTTAATAATAATAATAATAATAATAATAATAATGAATAATTAATAATAAATAATAATAATAATAATAATAATAATAATAAATAATAATAATAATAATAATAATAATAATAATAGCGACTTCACGGCGACTCAAGTCACTCGATCAAAAAATGAGCCTTCGTCAGAAAGTAAACCTTCTGCTATAGATAATAATATAATAATAATAAAAAAAAAAAAGTAATAATAATAATAATTTAATAATAATAATAATATTAATAATAATAATAATAAATGAGTAATATTAGTAATAATAATAAATTTGGCTATTCCACAACTTTTCTACTACTGGGGATTTCAGCAGATAGACTAGTCGCATGGGAATCGCGAACTAACGTCCCTCCGACCTCTGAGTTTCACAAAAGTAAAAGAAAATCTTGAAAATTGATCTGTAAAAAGAGAAAAGCTCCAAAAAAGCTTTTGAAATACACTTGGAAAACTTTATGACCTACCTCCTAAGCTCATATTGAATTGAATATTTTAGTTTTCTCCACCAATCATAAGGCGCGGTATGGTACGTAGAAGATAAAGGTTCGTGTCCAACTGCATTTACGAGGAAATAACGAAATTTTTATATTTTAGCTCAACTTTCACATCTATCTATAGCACACACGCACACGCACACACACACACACACACACATATATATAATATATTATATATATATTATCATATATATATTTATAATATATTATATATATATATATATATATATATATATATATATATATTATATAATATATATATAAATATATTTTAAAATCAATAAATTTAATATACTAAATTTATTTTAAAGTTTTATTATTATTTTATTATTATTATTATTATTATTATTATTATTATTATTATTATTATTATTATTATTATTATTATTATTATTATTATTATTATTATTGAACGCAAAATAAATGTGCTCTTTATTTTTACCCAAACTAACCAACCAAAAAATAATCAACTAACTAAAACTAACCAACCAACCTACCAAAAAACAACTAACATCCAAAAGGACAACTCAACCAAAACAACCCATGTCAATTGCTCATTTAATGCAACGATCAACCTATCAAAACAACCAAAAAAAACCAACCAAAAAGCAACCAACGAACCCAAAAAAAACAAATCAACCAATCAAAAGAAACAACCAACCAAAAGAAACAACCAACCAAAAATCCAACAAACAAACAAACAAACAATCAATCAACCAAAAACAACCAACTAACCAAAAAAACAAACAACCAATCAAAAGGAACTACAACCAAAAAACCAACCAACAACCAAACACACAAACAACCCATCAACCAAAAAACAACCAACCAATCATCGATTGTTTAAAATTTAAGATTCGTACTTTTAAAAGGTGATTATTTTAATTTATTTTCATATATTTCTAATAATAATATAATAATAATAAATATAAATAATAATAATAATAATAATAATAATAATAATAATAATAATAATAATAATAATAATAATAATAATAATCGAAGAAATGAAATTTTTAAGAAAGCCAAAATTGCGAGGCTTACTTTTTCTCTTTTAAAAAGGCCAATCAAATATGAATTTCATTCAGAGCTTCACATTATTATTTTTCGCTTTTCTTAAAATTTTTATGTATTCCCTTACACACACACACACACACACAAACACGTTCACACACACACACACACACACACACATATATATATATATGTATATATATATATTATATATATTATATAGATATATATATAATATATATATATATATATATATATATATATATATATTATATATATCATATATAATATATAATTATATATATATACTATATATAATATATATATTATATATATATATATATATATATAGGCCAGCATCCCGAAAAGTTCAGGCATGTAACTAGAAAACTATAACATATACACGAAAATAAAATATAAATTTTATTTAATAGGAGACCATTTTTTTTAAAGTATTTAAAAAAAAAATTTAATTAATTCAAACTTGGTAAAAACCCATATTTAATATTAGAAAAGTACAGGCAGCTGAATTGACTTTAAAGACCTTGAAAGTGCAGTTCTCGAGAAAGAAAAGTTGCCAAATGTCGCTTTATAATATAATTTTTAAGAAAATATTATTTTTTTTCTTTTTATATCCTTCTTAGGGGGTTCGAGGCGACGGAGGGACGAGGGGGGGACGAAGTCCCCCCGTCGTCCCGGTAGGCCGAGAAACCCCGACCCTATCCATCGTTCTGTTTACCCGTGGGTATTTGTCCGTTTTAAAAAAAAAAAAAATTAACATTTGGCAACTTTGCGCGCTCTTCAGTCGTAGTGAGCGGCATCATCGAATTGTCAAAAACTAATATTTTCAAGATTTTTAACAATTTTAATTTTTTAAAAAGCGTTATTTTTTTTATTTTTTTTTTAATTTCTGTGGTAAAAATGTCTCCTGATTAATAAAATTATATTTATTTTCGTGTAGCTGTTATAGTTTTCTAGTTACCATGCCTGAACTTTTCGGGGATGCGACCATATATATATATATATATATATATTATAATATATATATATATATTATATATATATATATATATAATATATTAATATAATTAATATAATTATTTATATATATATATATAATGGTGCAGATGTTGTTTTTTTTTACTTTTTTTCTTATATTATTAGTATATGATACTTGCAATTATTTAAGAAGGGAACGAGAAAGATACCAAATATGAAAATATTAAAAATGAATTAATAAAGTAAGCAAAAACGTTCATTTTGCATGAGGAAAAAAACGCGTTTTAATCCTAAAACGTTAAAGAAATTAAGGCATGTAAAATAATATTTTTGGGTAAAATAGTTCCGTATTGTTTTTCTTTTCATATATAGATTCTGTGTATAGGTACATAACAAAACATCATAACCTAAACTTATAGAAAGCAGTAAACCGCAACCTAACTTATATGGATCGACGATGCAGTAAAACTCAACCTAACCTATATGGATCGACGATTCAGTAAATTTCGACCTAACCTAACCTAACCTAAATGGATCTACTGTGACGTCACAGTGTTTCTCCTTTTTTGGAGGGTAAGATTTGAGCTATACAAAAAATATCCCGAAACGACGCTGTAACCCGGGGGGCGCAGACAAACTTACGATGCGTAAAAAAAGTACG
>JABUQX010049351.1:0-20000 GCA_015478945.1 Trachelipus rathkii | reverse complement strand
ATAATTAACGTTCGTGCTAGTGTCAAAAAGTTGAATTTCCCTTCCGTTCCTATTGTCTATTAGTGGGTTAGTCTACTTTGATTTTCTCCCATCATATATTTTTCAAAATATATATTTTATAGAAAGGCTTGGTAGGGGTCATGGTAGGTTTGATATTACTAAAAAGGGAAATACTTTTACCAACTCATAAGACTTTTTCAAATAAATATCTTTATCAAGTAAAACTATCCTGTTTCCTTTATCTAAATTAAAGTTCAATTAATGTTTTCGTCTTTTCTAGTTTAGCAAACACTAATTAAAAGTTTGGAAACTAAACACTGTAACAATCTCAAAATATTCATCAAAAATTTTAATAAATTCATGCTGAAAGAGCTTTCACTTGCATCCATGTTCCTTTCACTATTAAAAAATATTTTCATAGCTAATTATTTACTTAGCAACAGCATAACTCAGGGGTTTAAAAGATTCCTTGAAAGATTATAATGGTATAGTATATATATAAGAGTATACCTATATATATATATATATATATATATACACATATATATGATATATATATATACTTATTAATATATATATATATATTATATAATATTAAACTAATTAAATTAAATATATATGATATATAGATGATATATACTTCTTACAGATGGTTTAGTTTACATTTTTATATACTATATTATATATATATGTATATATATTAATATATATAATATATACTATATATATATATATAATATATAATAAATTATATAGATATATATCATATATATATTATATATATATAATATTATCATATTATATATATATATATAATATTAGTAATATATTTATATATTATGTATTATAGTACTTAATTATATAGGAGACCCTGACACGTACAAGGGAGAACGTAAATCATTCTCATAAACTATTCTTTAGTGAATGGACTGAGATAAAATGGATTCAATACACAGCTATTATAGGATAGCAAGAACCTCCTGCGTGTCTCTGTTGAGCACTTTCCGAATTATATGATTATTTTATTATATTATTTTTATTATTATTATTATTATTATTTTTATTTATTATATTTATTTATTATTATATTATTATTATTATTATTATTATTTTTATTAGTTATTCTAAAACACTAAAACAAATACATATCTTATTATTATTTTATATATGTATGATTTTTTATTATTATTATGTATTGTATTATATTATATTATTATTATATTTTATTTTATTATTATTATTATTTTATTTATTATTATTATATATATTATTATTTTATTATTATTATATTATTATTATATTATTATTATTATTATAATCTATTATTATGATTATGATTATTGTTATGTATTTATTATTTAATTTTATATTATTATTATTATTATATATTATTATATTTATATGTTATTATATTATTATTATTATATTATATTATATTTATTATATTATTATATTATTATTGTATTATTATTATATTATTTTATGATTTTATTATTTATTATTATATTATTATTATTATTATTATTATTATTTATTATTATTATTATATTATTATTATTGATTATATTATTATTATTATTATATTATTATTTTATTTATATTATTTATTATAACAGCTTCTCATGGGAAGTAGGGAACTATACAACGGGATATATATATTTATATTATATATATATATATATATATTTATTATTATTATATATATATATATTAGTTATATATTTATTTATATTATATATCTATATATATATATTATATTATATTATATATATATTTATTTTATTATTTATTTTGATAATATATATATTATATTATAGTATATATTATAGTAGTATGGTACCCACCTGGGCGAACCCACCCTTTCGATATGAAGGAATAGAGATATTTGCTTAAAACTTGGAATATAGCTATATATGTGGATAAGCTCGAAACAGGGTAAATTTCAAGTTGGTGGGATGCATATAGAGGGGGGTCACCCCGAGAGGGTGAACGCCGATATTTGGTTTACGCTCTTTTTGCGGGATCTGAGCGACCGAAAGTAAGCCTACGGAGTTAGGTTCGAGCTTGATGACGTAATCTTTGTCCGCAGATACGGATTGCGTCAGGGCGCGAGAGCGCGGCGCTACAAGATACACATTATTATCTATTTATTATATTACTTCGAAGAATTAATGATCACGGAGTGATCATATTTCCGAGGTGTGTTGGTGGCTCCGACTCCGACTCCGACCTCTGGACTCCGACTCCGACTCGACTCGGCTCCGCTCCGGCCGCGACGGCGGTCGGTTTGGTTCGAGACATGGGTTAGTGTTGAGCTGTCTTTGTTATTATTATTTTATATTATTATTATTATATTATTATTATTATATTATTATTATTATTATTATTATTATTTTATTATTATTTATTATTATTGATATTTATTATTATTATTTTTTTTGTTATTTTTCCACAGGTTGCTCTTACGCATCCGGTTCTGAGTCCAGTATATATCTACATGGGTTAGGGTTATCGTATCTGTTTAAAATTTGGGGGGTGTTAGAAGGGGAGGTAACCTCGTCGTAGACGAGGTTACGTCCCTGGGTCCCGAAGGGGGCCCCCACCCCACTTAAAAATCAAATTGTTCGTAATTGGCTGAAATTTGTGGTGAGAGGATGCAGAGTTGAGTTTCTAGAAAGAACTTCGTATGTGAATCTTGGTTGCTCCCTCGCACCGGGTGCTGGAGACCCACTGCGGAGCGTTGTTAATAAGATGACAGTCGGTATAGCAACAATCGTTCGTGTCCTTATTGAGGGTTATCAGCGTACGTGTATGTTCGATTGATGGTGTTAAGACCGTATAGGGTGGCTAGGACCCCCCAGAAAGGGATCCCACCCCCCCCCTAATAACATTAAATTGATGATGTGGAAAGCTGAAAACTTGGATATACAATCTTTTCTTATTGGTGTATCTCTAGGTGTATACGGGTGTAAATGACGATTTACCAATTTGTGTGGACGAGCCCCAAATCTGAAAATTGACCTAGAGTGATGAAAACTCGGTATACAAACTTCTGAGGATGTATTCTTAGATGACCGGGTGTGTAGAATGACTGGTGTGCTACAGACGGCGTGTACTCACCGCAAAAATCTGAAAATATTGACATAAGAACACGAAAACTTATATACACCTTTTTAGGTTGTCTTTATGTATACGGGGTAAAAATGACCGATTTGACCAAATTCGGGGACCGGCCCCCCAAATCTGAAAATATTGACCTAGAACGATGAACTCGTATTAATACAAATTTACGCTTTTACATAGTCTAAGCATTAAATCAGTAAAGCAAACCACAATCCACCACTCCCTCCTGACCATTTGTATCTATTTATTATTGATCTATTGATCTATTGATCTATGATCTATGTTAGGTCAAATTTTTTACTAAAATTGTCATGTTGTACATACCCTAAATCAGTAAATCTCAGTAAATCAAACCACATCCCACCCCCTCCGACCAGTTGTATCTATTGATCTTTGATGTTATTGATCTGATTTGACTATGGATTAAGGTCAATTTTTACTAAAATTGTCATGTTTACATACCCCTTAAATCAGTAAATCAGTAAATCAAACCCCAATCCAGCCACCACCCAGTTGGATCTAGTGATCTATTGATTATTGATCCGATGATCTATTGATCTATGATCTTTATTGATCTATTGATTAAGGTCAAATTTTTTACTAAAATGTCATGTTTTTACATACCCTAAAATCAGTAAATCCAGTAAATCAAACCAAACCAGCCTATCCCTCCTGTCCAAATCATATCTATTTATCTATTGGATCTAATTGATTCTAGGTTGATCTATTGTCTGTTGATTTAAGTCAAATTTTTACTAGAAATTGTAACGTTTACATAACCCTAAAAGCAGTAAAAATCACTAAACAACCACTATCCAACCTCCCTCCTGACCATCTGGATCTATTGATCTATTGATCTATATGGATCTATGATCTATTGATCTATTGATCTATTTGAATTAGGTCAAATTTTTGACTAAAATGTCAGTTTTACATAACCTCTAAATCAGTAAATCAGTTAAATCAAACATCCAACCACCCTCCTGACCAATCGTGATCTTGATCTATTGATTTGTTCAATTTTTACTAAAATTGTAAGGTGTTTTACCATACCCTAAAGCAGTAAATCACTAAATCAACCCACTATCCAACCTCCCTTCCTGACCATCTGTGATCTATGAGTCTATCTGATCTAATTATTCATGTTCAATTTCGAGGTCATTTTGGCTTAAACATTATACATAAAACAAGTAGTTTAAACAAAGAGTAAACAATATAAATGGCCACGTAATTAAAATACCACACAATTAAAGCTAACATGGCTAACATGAACTATGAAAGTAATGTACAAGACAAACCTATCACACCTTAACACGAATAAACTGTTAACATTAACAAAGTTCACCACTTTAACATCAGTAAAGTAACTAGACATAACAACCAAAACGTAACTTATTCACACTCTTTTGTCAAACATATCCTCTAAGTAACGATGTTAATTGATACACTACATGTTCAATAATTAATAAAATTTAATCACAACGTGGTTAATTATCATACTGATCAACGAATATACTCTACCTAATAAGGTTCCACATCAATAAAGCTACTATGTAACAAGAAATAGAGACTATTTTCCAAACTCCAACCTTAACAGCCTTAAACACTCTCTTTAAATGAGACGACGATTAGACAAAATTCCCACTTTTACACCAGCTAATAGTAACTAACATGTATGCAAAACGTAACCTAATCTTACTTCTTCAATCAAGGCATATCTCTAACATAACGATGTTAATTTACACAAACAGTAACTTTTAGCAAAAAATGTATCATAAACGCTTGTCCGATTATCATCGAACGATAATATAGCTACTATACATGTGTTTCACATTATAAGCTAACATAGCATTGAACTAGGAATAATGTACAACGACAAACTAACAAAACTTAAGCACGAATAAACTGTTATACATTAACAAAGTTCCAAACTTAACAGCGGTAAAGTAACATACTTATATACAAAACGTAACCTATTTATACCTTTTTCAAACATATCTCAACATATTAACGTAACTTACATTTGACACAGTAACATTATTCAAAATGTGTCATAACCATACCTAACCCTCATAATACCTAACGAGTAAAGACGAATAAAGTAAAGTTTTTAGCTGTATCTCTTTGACTCCGCCTCCTTTCAGAAAAATACCAACTCTAAACAGAAAATGATTTTATGTTTTAACCATTTGGTATAAAGTGATGCAATACTTATTATATTTGACCTCTACAGGATGATATACTAGCAATGTAGCAGTCGCATTCGTTACGATTAATATTAAATACACTTCGTGGAATAACGACAACTCCTCGTGAGATATCAACAATAAGCGTGAGAGATTGCGGGGGAGATGTCATATCGTGATCACACGTGAGGAAAAAACTATCCTACTGAAGGAAAATAAGTATATATAACATGCCGTGTAATGTTAATGGAGATTCTTCTTTCGAACCAATCAGGTAAGAAAGTAAACAAGAATACGACGGACGAATGAACCAATATCAGTTCATAAGGGTATATATTCTCGTTCACAATCAACAACAAACAACACATACATAGACAAAGAAAAGTTCTTAGATACTAACCAACGAATATGCTAACGTAACATTGTTTTCACATTCATAAAGCTAACAGCATAACATGAACTATGAAAATAATGCACAACGACGAATCTAACACACCTTACCGAATAAACTGTTAACATAACAAAGTTCCACATCTTGTAACACCTGTAAAGTAAACTGACATTTTGCTACACAAACGTAACCTATCATACTTTACCAACATATCTCTAACATATTAAACGTAATTTACGATTGACACATGTAATATGTAACAGAGTTTCTTATAACTTGTTTAATTATCATACAGAGCAGCGAAAGTATGCTAACGTAACAAAGTTTCCACATAATAAAGCTACATAAACATAACCTGACTAAGAATATGATGTACCAACGCAAACCTGAACACCCCTTACGTGCGAATAAACCACTACATTAACAAACTTCTGCACATAACAGCAATAAAGTACCCACATGTTGCAAACTAACCTAGTCACACTTTTTCAAGCATTACTCTAACATATAAATGCTAATTTTACATTAACATCGTAATATTAACAAAAGTTTAGCATAACCTGTCTAATCATCATACTGACCAAGAATTAATGCTGACGTAACAAATTGTTTACATCAACTTCGTAACATTTAACAAAAAATCATCATAACCTCGTTCTAAATATCATAATCCCCAGCGAATAAGTGCAAACATAACAAGGTTTTAACCAAACATTACAAAAAATAACAAAATTTTATCAACATATGATAAAAATAAGTTCTTTAGTAAAATATCACAGTAAACGTAAGTATTTACGTGTCGATTTTAAGCAGTAAGATCAAGTAAATTCAGTTAAATCCCCCTCCTTCGTGCAGTCCTACCGTCCCACCACTTGTGATCTATTGAGCTATTGATTTTCAAGTCATATTCAAGTTTCATTTTGGACAGAAACATAACATAAAATAGTCCTTTATATCTAAACCTCGATATATGCTTAACCAACAAAGTTTTGCACCATAAGCTAACAAATCATAACGCGACAAGGAATATAAATTACAATGCAAAAAGCCTAACGATACCTCGCGTATGAATAATCAGCTAACATCCTGAAGAAATTACCTACTGATCAAGGTAAAGTACTAAACGGTCTAACAATACTCGATATGTTCCACTTTTCGAGCATATTTAGTCAACAGGTAAGGCCGTATATCTTCAAATCCCTTAACAAAGTTGACCCAATCTATCAAAGATTGCCACCATCTTGAACTATAATTTGACACTATCTTCATCAAAATTCACTCGTTTCGAGTATAACATCATGTGACCTATGAATAACGTAGACATTAGCCAAAGTCTAGGGCAAACCTAACATTTATTCACAAAAACTTAACCTAGGCCACGTTTTCTAACACATCTCGTCAGTTACACTTATAATATCTTATCAAAAAACTCATCATTTCTCTAACAAATCAGTTGTTATTTCCACATTTGTCATAGTAAGTATTTAACATAACGTATCTAACTTACGAATAAACAGTTTTCATTAACCAAGAGTCTCTAAAAAGAAACACATTACCTTCCGAGAGACAACCAGGGGGATGCCCCCTTGAAAGGGTGTGAATCCTGCGAGGGGGATCACCGAAGGGGTGTAAGCGGGCTTTAAGCCTCAGCCCGAAGGGCTGAGCCTTCCCCTCCTTCGGAGGGGTAAAGCCAGCTTACACCTCGGGGGATCCCCCTCGGCGAGGGTTCACACTCTATTCAAGGGCGCATCCTGTGGTTTTCTCTCGGAAGGTTAATGTGTTGCTTTAGATACTCTGGTTAATGAAAAACTGTTTATTCGTAAGTTCGACGTATATGTAAAATATTACTATGATCCATGTGAAATAACCAGCTGAGTTTGTTAGAGAAAATGAATGAGTTTTGTAGATATTAGCGTGTTAACTGACGATGATGTGTTAGGAACGTGAGCCTAGGTTAAGTTTTTGTTGAATAATTTTAGGTTTGCCCTAGACTTTTGCTAATGTCTACGTTTATTCATAGGTCAAATGTTGTTATACTCAAACCGAGTGACACTTTGATGAATGAGAGCTGTCAATTCATATTCAAATTTTTGTGCCATCTTTATAGATTGGTTCACTTTGTTAAGGATTTTTGTTAGATAATGCGCTTTTACCTGTTGCGTATATGCTCGGAAAGTCGGGAACATATGAGTATTTGTATGACTTTAACTTACTTTACCTGATCAGTAGGATTTTTCGGATGTTAGCTGATTATTCATACGCGCGGTATGTTGAGTTTTGGCATTGTACATTTATTCCTAGTCTTGCGGTTTGATTTGTTAGCTTATGGTTGCTAAATACGTTGTTGTTGGGGCATTATTTCTTAGGTAGTATATAGAAGTAAACATATTTTATGTTATGTTTGTCAAAAATGATAACTCGAAATATAGCTTGAATCAATAGCTCAATAGCTCAATAGATCACGGAAGGTAGATGGATGGGGTTTGATTTACTGATTTACTGAGTTACTGCTTTTGGGAATCAGTAAATTATTACGTTTTACTGTTATATTTTATTCAAAAACTTATTTTTATGTTATGTTAGGATAAAATTTTTTGTTCTTTTTATATGTTTGGTTAAAACTTGTTATGTTTGCAATTATTCGCTGGGATTATGATATTTTAGACGAGGTTATGTGAGGAATATTTTTGTTAATGTACGAAGTTGAAGGTAAAAACATCTGTACGTCGCATTATATTCTTGTGTTCAGTATGATGATAGACAGGTTTATGCTAAATGTTTGTTAAATATTACGATCGTTAATGTAAAATAGCATTGATATGTTAGAGATATTGCTTGAAAAAAGTTGACTAGGTTTCGTTTGCACGATGTTTAGGTTACATATTGCTTATTGTCAGAAGTTTGTTAATGTTAGTGTTTATTCGACGTTAAGGGGTGTTAGGTTTGTTCTTGTACATCATATCTTAGTTCAGGTTATGTTATGTTAGCTTTACTAATGTGGGAACTTGTAGTAGCATACTTTCGCTGCTCTGTATGATAATTAAACGGTTGATTATAATACATTCTTGTTAATTATTCTGTGTTCAATGTAAAATTACGGTAATATGTTAGAGAATATGTTTGGTAAGAAGTAGAATAGGTTACGTTTGTATGGCAATGTCAGTTACCTTACAGGTGTTAAGTTGTGGAACTTTGTTATCGTTAACAGTTTATTCGTGCTTAAGTTGTGTTAGATTCGTCGTTGTGGCCTTATTTTCTTGTTCTGTAATGCCTTATGTGAGCTTTTCATTAATGTTTGAAAACAATTGTCGTTAGCATATTGTTGGTTAGTATCTATAAGAACTTTTCATTTGTACTATGTTATTGCTTTTGTTGTTGGTTGTCGAAAGGAATATAGTTACCCCTTTGAACAGATATGGTTTCATTCGTACGTCGTTTCTTGTTACTTTTCTGATTGGTTTGGAAAGAAAGAATCTCATTACATTTAGGGATGTTTATATACTATTTTCTTCAGTAGGATAGTTTTTCTCAGTGTTGATACGATGACATTCTCCCCGCATCTCTACGCTTGTTGTTGATATCTTCACGGGAGTTTCGTTGAGTTCCAACGACAGTGTCATTTATATTAAAATCGTAAACCGAATGGGCGACTGCTTAAACATTGTAGTATATCCTGTCGAGGTCAAGTATAATAAAGTATTGCATTCACTTTATTGCAAGGATGTTTTAAAGCATAAAATCATTTTCATGTTAATTGGTACTTTTCTGAATGGGAGCCGGAGTTCTAAAAGAGAAGCCGTAAAACTTTACTTTATTCGTCTTTACTCGTTAGGTATTATGAGTGGTTAGGATGGTTTATGACACTTTTTTTAAATGTTACTGTTGTCAATGTAAGATTAACTTAATATGTTAGAGATTATGCTTTGAAAAAGGTTAAATAGGTTACGTTTTATATGTAAAGTTAGTTACTTTACCGCTGTTAGTCTGAAACCTTTGTAGATGTTAACAGTTTATTGTGTTGTAAGTTGTTTTAGGTTGGTCGTTGTACATTATTTTCCTAGTTCATATGATTGCTTAGTTAGCTTTATTATGGTAGAAACATTGTTGTTGAGCATATATTTGTAATCAGTATGAAATATCGGACAAGGTATTATAGATACATTTTTGCTAAATATTAGTGTGTTAGTGTAAATTAACATCTTTATGTTAGAGATATGCTTGAAAAAAAAAGTAAGATTAGGTTACGGTTTGCATACCATGTTAGTTCTTTACTTGTGTTAAGTGTGGAATTTTGTTATGTTAACGTTATTGCTGGTTAAGGTGTGAAGTTTTCTTGTGGTACATTATTTCTTAGTTCATGTTACATCTATGTTACTTATTGTGGAAACGCTTATTATGTTAGGAGTATATATTCGTTTATCTGTAGAAATTAACCACTGTTGTGATTAATTTTTAGTTAATTTATACCATTGTGTTTAGTGTTAATTAACGATCGTTATAGTTAGAGATATGTTTGCAAAGGTGAATAGTTACGTTTTTTGGGTAGTTAGTTACTTACTGATTTAAGTGTGGAACTGTTAATGTAACAGTTTTATTCGTTGTTTAAGGTGTGATAGTTTGTCTTGTACATTATTCTCATAGTTCATGTACGCCATGTTAAAGCTTATTGATATTTGAAACTTTGTTACGTCAGCATATATTGTTTGATCTTTGTATAAAGATTGATTTTATGTTATGTTTATCCAAAATGACACTCGAAATGTGGACTTGGAATCAATAGATCAATAGAACAATAGATCACAGATGGTCAGGTGGGAGGTTGGATAGTGGTTTTATTTAGTGATTACTGCCTTAGGGTATGTAAAACGTTACATTTTAGTAAAAAATTTGCTTAATCATAGATCAATAGTCAATAGATCAATTAAGATCATGATTGGTCAGCTGAGGGTAGGTGGGTGCTTATTACTGAGTTTTACTGATTTAGGGTATGTAAAACATTGAGCAATTTTAGTAAAGATGACCTATTCAATAATCAATAGTCATAGTCAATAGATCACAGTCGATGAGTCAGGGAGCAGGTGATAGTGCGTTTGATTTAGTTAGTTTACTGCTTTAGGGTATGTAGAAACGTTTACAATTTTAGTTAAAAATTGGTACAAATCTTAATACATCCAATAGACAAATCAGGATCAATAGATCAAGTAGATCAATAGATCAATAGATCAATAGATTCATAGATCAAGGATGGGTGTGGGTGGTTTGATTTACTATTTACTGATTTAGGTATGTAAACATGACAATTTTAGTAAAAAAAATTAACCTTATCATAGCATCAATAATCAATAGAATCAATAGTTCAAGATTAATTAGTTCCAATAGATCAATAGATCACAACTGATCAGGAGGGTGGATGGTGGTTGATTTACTGATTTAGGGCTGATTTAGGGTATGTAAAACTGACAATTTAGTCAAAAATTTGGACCTTATCAATAGTCAATAGATAATAGAATCATAGACACAATTGTTCAGGAGGGGGTGGGCATGGTGGTTTGATTACTTATTAGCTGATAGCGGTATGTAAAACATGACATTTTAGTAATACAATTGACCTTAATCAAGTAGTAATAGACCAATTAAGTTAGATCAATAGATCAATAGATTCAATAGATCAATAGATCGGGAGGGGTGGGGGGTTTGATTTACAGATTTAATTGTTTAGACGTATGTAAACTTAAGGTTATACCGAAGTTTTCATCTCTAGGGTCAATATTTCAGATTTGGGGCCGGTCCCGAATTGGTCAAATCGGTTTCATTTTACCCTCGGTTATACATCTACAGATACAACCTAAAAGAGGTGTATATCAAGTTTCGGGTTCTATGTCAATATTTCAAGATTTTGGGTGAGTACCCCGTCTGGTGCACCCACAGTCATTTTACACCCGGGGTCATCTAAAATACATCCTCAGAAGGTTGTATACCGAGTTTCATCACTCTAGGTCAATATTCAGATTTGGGGGCTGTCCCCAAATTTGGTCAAATCGGTTATTTTACCCCGTATACACCTCTAAGATACAACCTAAAAAGGTTGTTATATCAAGGTTTCAGCTTCTACATCAATATTAATGTTGGGTTGGATCCCCTTCTGGGGTCACGTAGACACCCTAATACGGTCTTAAACCATCTATTCGAACTCTACGACCTCCGATAACCTTCATAAGGATACAACATCGTTGCGTATACGACTGTTTTATTAACACGCTCCGCAGTGGCTCCAGCACCCTGGTGCCGGAGCCAACTCCTTCAATTCCAATACCAAAGTCTTTCTAGTAGAAACTCAACTCTGCATCCTCTCGACCAATATTTCAGGCAATTACGAACAATTTATTTTTAAGTGGGGTGGGGGGCCCCCCTTCGGGGAACCCACGGTGACGTAACCTCGTCTACGACGAGGTTTTCTCCCCATCTAACACCCCTCCAAAATTTAACCTGATACGATAACCCTAACCCATGTAGTGTATATATTGGACTGCAGAAACTGGTTGCGAAGAAGAAACCACGTGAATAGAATAACAAAAAATAATAATAAATAATAATAATAATAATAATAAAATAATAATAATAATATAATTAAAAAGAACCATAACCGATCATCAATAACATTTTTATAATCTAATTGAATAATAATAATAATAATAATAATACAGACTAGATCAACCACTAAACCAAGTGGTCTTGAAGCCAAACCGAACCGCCGGTCGCTCGGCCGGAAGCCGGGAGGCCGGAGTCGGAGTCGGAGATCGGGGATGAGTCGGAGTCGGTAGTCGGAGCACAACCACACCCTCGGAAGTAATAAATAAATAAAATGTGTATTTGTGAGCGCGCGCGCTCTCGCGCGCTGGACGTATTCTCGTCTGAGACGAGGATTACGTGTCATACGCTTGAACCTAACTCTCTGTTAGGCTTAATTCGGTCGCTCAGATCCCGCAAAAAGAGCGTAAACCAAATATCGGCGTCACCCTCGGGGTGACCCCCCTCTATCTGTATTCTAATAACTTGAAATTTACCCAATACCAAGCTTTATCCCATATATAGCTTGCGTGCCAAGTTTTTTAAAGCAAAATATCTCTAGTCACTCATATCGTAAGGCAGGGTGGGTTCGCCCAGGTTGTACAGTTAACTAACTATATATAATATATATATTATAGTATATATATATATATATATATATAATAGAATATATATTAATATATATTATATATATATCATTATATATATAATTATATTATATATATATATTGTATATTATATATTATAATATATAGGTTTATATATATAGTATATATATATATATATTATGTATATATATATAATAAGATATATATATATTAATTATATATGATATAGATTATATATATTATATATATTAAGTATATTTAATCTATAAAATAGGTATATATTAAATAAATGTTGCTATAAGAAAATAGGTTCTCTACCCTTTTTGGATTTATTAATTTCAAACATAATAATACAATTCCATTCACATTCCATCAGTTACTAATGCAATATGTATTAAACCTTCTTTATCCTGCCCTACCATTTATCTTCCAGTTTAATTATTATGCACCAAATCTTTAAACTAAATAGTTTTAATCCAATTTTTAACCTCCCACTTACCCTAGATTTTTACGCCAAATAAACTCTGTTAACATCATCGTTCGTAGTTCGAAGATAAGTTTTAATCTACTCTTCTCCCGAAAAAAAAAGATTTTACAGTTGCATTCTTTCCTTAATCACAAGAACGAATACCAATTGTGTAGTTATCCTAATATATTTGTGATCACTGCAAATGTGGTAAACGTTGATCAGCACAACACGCCAACTCTCTTGTCAGAATTTAATGAGAATCGAGGCGTTTCTTCCAGAACGGGGGAATCATTGAGCCGTCAGCCTTCCCCACTATCAGAGATCATTTTGACTCTCATGGAGGTTAAATGTCACTCTGTGTTTTGAAGAATGATTAAGCCAAACAAAAATAATTTAAATTTACGAATTTACTAGAGTCACTTATATACTATTGATGACGCGGATATCAGAGAATTTGACTGTTTGCGTTGCGGATGCGGAATCGTTAAAGAGGATATGAGGTCGATGCGGACTTAAAGTTAGATGACGATGCGGTACTGATGTTTACTCTGTGAATTGATAAAAATTATATATATTATATAATATATACATATATATTATATGATATTATATATATACTATTATATTTAGTAATATAATATATATATAATATTACGTATATTATATATATATATTATATATATTATTATATATATATTATATATATATATATATATATATATATTAATATAGGTATATATATATTATATATATTATACTATATATATATATTAATTTATATATTAATATGTATATAATATATATATAATATACTATATATATTATATATAATATTATATATATATTAATAACACGTATATTATATATATATATATATATATATATATAATATATATATATATATATATATATTTATTTTACTCTTTGAACAGTTTTAATTAAAAATTTATATATATATATATAGTATAGTATATAACTATATATATATCATATATATATAGTATATATACTTATATATATATATATATATATATATATATATAATATTATATATATATATATAAATTTTATATTATATTATATATTATTAATATATAGTATATATATAATATATTATAGTATAAAAATATAGTATATAATATATAATTATATATAATATATATTAAATATATATATATTATATTATATTATATATAAGATATATAATATTATAGTATATATTATCATATATTATTAGTAGATTATATGTATAATATCTTTAATATATATCATTATATACGTAGTATATATATATATATAATATATATTTATATATATTATATATATATATATTATATATATATTCATATATAATATTATATAGTTTATATTATATATTATATATATATTATAATTATATATATATATCATATATATTATTTATTAGATATATATATATATATATATATATATATATATATATATTTAG
Organism: Trachelipus rathkii; assembly: GCA_015478945.1. Classification (NCBI taxonomy): domain Eukaryota; kingdom Metazoa; phylum Arthropoda; class Malacostraca; order Isopoda; family Trachelipodidae; genus Trachelipus; species Trachelipus rathkii. The sequence continues at coordinate 5,188 of JABUQX010049351.1, read as the reverse complement.
TGTGGATCATAGCATGACGTGATTAATATATATATATATATTATAATTTATATTATATATTATTATTATATTATATTTATTATAGTATATTATATATATTATATTATAGTATATATATATATATATATATATTATATATATAAACAGGGGTGTATCATTAATATTGCGAAAAAATTCAGTATGAAATTCCTTGCATAAATATAAGATAATATGTGTCCATAAACATTTCACCGAAAACGCCTCGTTTCCAAAATACAAGGTGATGATGAAACTTATTTAAACATTAAGTTACAGTAAATACATTAAAACTTTTTTTAAAAATTTTTGGGGGAAAAAAAATAGCGGTAGTTGAACAAAAATTCATGCAATTTTGAAGACAATGTGAGTAAGAATTACTACATTACGGCACAGAAAGAAATATACAACAGATATAGTACGAACCAATGGGCACTAGAGTTATAGCAAATGTTGAAATGGAGCGAGCGCTGCTCGGCGAGCGCAATACAGGCCTCTATTCTGCGACGCATTATTTGGGGAACGTTCAAAGTATACCATGGTGTTTGCCGAATTCTGGTCACAAGATGCGATTATTGCCGAGCCCTTAATTCTTCGGGAATTTCAACTGTTGCTGAATAAACCAAATGTTTCAGGTGACCCTACAAGAAGAAATCCAATGCATTTAGGTCGGAGACCACGTGATGCACAAGGTTCGGTGTACCTCCTCGACCTATCCAAGCGCGGGAATATACAGTGTTCAATGTTGGCGGCAACTAAACTGCAAATGAAGCTGGAGCTCGCCTTCGTGCATATAATAATTTTCGCATTCTTAATTTAATGGGACGTTCTTCCAGTAGTGTAGGCAGGTCATGTTCAAGAATTGGCGATAAACGTCTCCAGTAAGGCCTCGTGGTAAATACAGATGGACCTTTAAATGGTCGCCAACATTCCGACCCATACAATGTCACATGAAAACTGGATGTTTGATGGCGGGCTTTCAACGTATGATGCATGTGGGTTCTCATCAGCCATATGTGATTGTTGTGAAGTTTGATAGTGGCGTTCTCTTTTGGAACAAAATTTGCCTCATCGTAGTGCAACAATATCTTTCTGCTAAATAGTATATGTCTGCAATTTTCTGTATGCAATCCATCGAGGCACCAAAGCTACTCTTAGCAGGAAAATCCTGATGGTACAAGTGCCTGTAATGTGGATGTGATAAGTTACAGAAGTGGATTTTTCAAACCTTGGAAAACTGTCGAAATGACTTGCAGTGCAGGTGTTGCAGCAATCTTTCTGGGACTTGTTGTAGTAGAACTGTCCTCAAGTTCTTGGAGAACATGTTCTTCGACATCTGGAGTTGATACTCTGTGCGAGGTCGCCCGTTTCCATTAGTAGGTTTTTTAAAACTTCCTGTTTCTCTAAGACGTTGATGGAGAGGTGCAAACATAGTATGATGCGGGATGACACGATTAGGGTACATATCTTCATAGAGACGCATGGCTGCTAATGAATTACCGTTCGTACGAGCCGTAAACAAAATGCATATCGCTCATTTCACTAATTGTGTAATTCATTTTGAAAAATATGAAGCAACACGTTGAACACGGAACTGACCGCGACAGTACTAGTATATCGTCATAATGGAAGCGAGATACGGAATACTAAGGGAAATAACAGGTGTTAACCTTTCCTACGGTATATTTGTGGCTTATGTTAAAGGCTTGAGATGTGACGGGACGGGCAATGGAATATATCAAATATGTCCCACATAAGTTTCATCACTTGTATCTTGTGGAAACCAGGCCGTTTTCGGTGAAATGTTTATTGACCCATATTATCTTATATTTAGCAAGGAAATAATCATACGAATTTTTTTCGCAATCATATAACATACACCTTGTCATTATATAATATATTATATATATTAATATTATATATGATATATAGATATATATATAAGTATATATATATAATATATGTTAATTATTACTATAATATATATAGTATATATATAATATATAACTGTATATATATATATATATATATTATATATTAGGGATGTACTATATATATATAATATGTTATATATATATGTATATAATATACTATATATATTATATTAATATATATATATATATATATATATATATATATATATTATATATTAAATATAAATGTATATAATATTTATATATTATATAGTAATATATATTATACTATAACAGAAATCGAAAAAGTCAAATACAATTATTCCCATAAACTCCCATAATAAAGATGCCAAATAATATATTTTAGATTCATTATTCAAAATCAAATGGTTAGAAAACACTCCAACATCTTCATTTGCAAAAGAGGTTGCGGATCGCTTATGCGTGATGTCAATTTAGGTGCAGCATGTTCGCAACATGCGACGCGGATGTGATTCATGTCCATCACTATACTTATACTCAGCTATAATGCTTAAATAAGGTTCTTTAACATGGAAAGATTAATTTTCTTTATATTTATTTTTTTATTTTTTATTTTATCACAGTGTTTTTCTATACTTTTATATATATATATATATAGTATATATATAATATATATTATATATAATATTATATATATATTGTAATATTATATTATATATATATATATATATATATATATATATGATATTAATAATATATATATATTAATTTATATTATAAATATATATGTATATATGATATTAGTATATATATTATATATATTAAGAATATATATATAGATATATAATATATTATATATATATATTATTATTATATATTATATATATTCTATATATAATATATATATATATATTATAATATATATACTAATATATAATATGTCCAGCATTCCCGAAAAGTTCAGGCAATGTAACTAGAAAACACTATACTCTACCCGGAAAATAAAGTAACATTTTTGATTCGAAAAGTAATTCATCGAATAAACTTAAACAAAAAATTAAATTTAATCTAATATTTATTAATAACACATCTTAAATATTAGTAAAATATATACACCTCGCATATGTATGCTAGTATACTCTGCACATTGAGCCGGATTTGACTTGAAGACCTCTATCCAATCGTTCTCGAGTTGTCGATGTGTAAATACAATTTTTTTACGATTCTTGGAGAAAATATTATTTTTTTCTTTTTATATCCTTTTTTAGGGTTCAAGCCGACGAAGGGACAGAGGGGGGACTGAAAGTCCCCCCCGTCGTCCCCCGGTGGGCCGAGAAACCCCGACTCTCTCTATCGTTCTTGTTACCCGGAGGTATTCGTTAGTTTAAAAAAAAAAAAAAAACATTTGGCAACCTATGTGTTGCCTCAAGTCTAGTATAAAGCGAGCATGTTCGAGTTCTCAAAAAACTGTAAATTTTTCAGCTTTTTTTAACAAATTAATTTTTTAAAAAAACGTATTTATTCTTTTTTTATTTTTTTTTATTTCCGGGGTAAAAATGTATATATATTAATAAAATATATTATTTTCGTGGCAGCTGTTCAAGTTTTTTAGGTTCTACATGCCTTCCTTTTCAGGGATGTAATTGACCTATATATATACTATATATTATATATATTATATATATATATATATATATATATAGACTATATATATATAATATATAATATATATATATGCATGTGCGTGTGCGTCTGTGCGGTGTGCGTCGTGGCGTCATGCAGTGTGCGTGTGCGAGATGTGCGCTGTGGCCGTGTGAGTGATGAGAAAATCACACATCGCATGCAGGGATTTACACACAGCGTCAGTTGCAAATAACTTGTTCAATTTGATACTACCATTTGCTCTTGCGTTAATTGTAGACATTATCCTTCACATTCTAGAGACCATTACTATTATATTATATATTATACTTTATACTAGTATATATATATATATATATATATATATTTATATAGGTAGTAATAATATATAATATATAATTATATATAATATATACCATATATATTATTATATAATAATATATATCATATATTATAATATAAAGAACTTATTTGCGTAATTACTCAGAGTAGACAGACAGTAAGGATTCATGAAATTAAATGTGCCAACAAAAGGCTCCCTTAAAATTCCTCGTTGCAAAAATATATATTAATATATTTCAAAAACAAATTTTGGCTATACCGTATTTTTTTGTATAGCTTTGTAGGTCATGCAAAGTGATTTTTCTTTTCTCTTCCTTCAACTTTAACTTGTTCGTGGTATTTAAGTGCGACTCCCATTACCGATGCTCCTATTTTATGTCTGAAGCAAAAGCCTTCTATTACTATTATGTTTATCGGAAAAAAATTAAATTGATTTCGATCAAACTTTAGAATTACTTACTATTTAATTCACCGGAACAATAAATAGTCTTAAAACATCTCCCACTTGATTAATATTGTTATACCGAGAGTTAAAAATGTTAGAACTTCCCCTAAAGATAGCATTACTCCACAGAGAAAACCTCTAAAAGGGGGCAAAAAAAGGGCATCAGCCTCTGAGCAAAAAACATCAAGGAATCTTCCAAATGGAAAAGTAAACCCACCCTGTCCCTTGCCTAACGCAATTCCCTTCAGGGTGTCAGACAAAAGTCTTAAACTAAGGAACAGTTGAAGTTGCATTAAAAATAGGTCGATGGGTACGACGGTGCAAACTAACACAGAAATGTGGACGGAAGAAGGAGGAGACCACAACAAGTGTACCTTAGCTTACCTAATTAATCACTTCAATTTCCATCTGGTTTAAAAGTTACAACGTGTTGATGTGGTGATCGCAGTGGTGGAGGAATGCGAAGAGGCCATCTCACGAGCACCTGCCGTTTGCATATACCCATAGAAAAGAGAGTATTGCACCATACGTCTGGCCGTCACAGAGGAAGAGGCTCAGGGAGTCAGAGTATGGACAGTTTACAAGCCTCTTAGGCTTTAGCTTCAACTCTATCCAAAAGGAGGGTGGAACCTGACCACCCCAAATTGGATCAATATATATCCATACAGAGGGCGAAGCCCAGACCTAGGGCCTGGCGCAATAGATTTTGGCCCGCCCTAGCAAAAAACTATTATGAGCGCCCCACCTCATCCAACCATTCCAGAACCAGCCCCCTTAATCAACACCACACACACACACACACTACACACACACACACACACACGACACACCACACACACACACACACATA
>JABUQX010049350.1:55000-57845 GCA_015478945.1 Trachelipus rathkii | reverse complement strand
GACGAGGAACCCCCCCTTCGGAGAGGGTGCTGGTTCCTCCAGAGTAGGAAATTCTAGAAGGATGAAAATTGCATAATATGTGTATAGAAAAGAAGATGAGATAGAAAATGCACGTAGTGATACAGAAAAGATGGAGGAAGTTAGGTTGGAAGGTAAATTATTAGGGTATGCAAACAAACAGGGAACGTAATGAGGAAGGAGAAGAAGGACGAATATTGGGAGGAAGAAAGAAGAATGGACGAGTGCGAGGAATGAGAATAAGAATTGGTTTGCTTTTGCGTGTGTTTTGTTGGTGTGAAGCGTGTGTGGCTGATTGGTTGGTTTTTGTTTTGGATTGTTTGTTTTTTGCAATAGGTATTGTTGGACCCCGGGAAGGGAGTGTCCCCCAACGCCAAAATAAACAAAGAAGAAGGAAATGCACGGAGTCATAAGAGAAGAAGAGGAAGATGGAGGAATGTGGAGAAGAGGAGGAACCCAAGGACGAAGAAGACAAGAGTTGGTACCAGAAACCAGTGCGGACCTTGGTGCTATTAAGGGTAAACAGTTTCGTTTAGCTGCAGACTGACCATTTCTTATTTCAAAATTCGTTTTCTTTTTATATGCATCAAACTAACAAATATATTGTTTGCTATTTTTATTTTATAGGTTTCATTTTACATTCTTATGTTTTAATTTTGCTTTAAAACATTTTGTTTTTTACTAAAATCTTATGCTTTTCATGTTATAAACGTAAAAATTTACGTTTTAACATACCCTAAAGCAGTAAATCAGTAAATCAGTGATCAAACTGCCCGCCAGCAACCTCATACTCCCCATCTATGATTTATTAATCTATGATCTATTGATCTATTGACTATTGATCTATTGATCAGTCATATTTATTAAAAAAATGTTTTACATTTTTACATACTTAAAGCAGTAAATCAGGGAGGGGTGGGGTAAATCAGTAATAAATCAAGACTACCATCCGAGCCCACACTCCTACCTTTCCATGATCTATTGATCATGATCTATGCATTCAGTCATATTTGTATAACTAACACAAAAACTTTGTTTATTTTTTGTTGTTTCTTTAAGTGAGGCTGAGGTTGTTTGTGGTGAAACTAAAATTTATTCTTGATTTAACTTTACCTTGGTTTTTGCATTTACTACCCTAAAGCAGTAAATCAGTAAAATCAGTGAAAAGCAGTTAATCAGTAAATCAGTTAATCAGTAAATCAGTTTAAATCAGTAAATCAGTAAATCAGTAAAGTCAGTAAATCATAATAGTAAATCAGTAAATAACCCACTTCTATCCTTCTACATCTATGATTATTGATCAATTAGTCTTATTGATTCAAGTCATATTTTTATTAAATTGTTATGTTTTTGACATACCCTAAAGCAGTAAGATCAGTAAATCAGTTAATCAAAACCACCCACCCAATCTCCTACCCATCTATGATCTATTGATTCGATTGATCTATTATCTTTGATATTATGATCTGTCATTATTCGTATACATACAGAAAAACTTTTGTTAATTTGCTTTGGTTTCTTTAAAACATTTTTGTTTTAACTAAAATTTATTCTTTTTGTGTTTATAACTTTAAAAAATTTGCATTTTACATACCCTAAAGCAGTAAATCAGAATATCAGTAAATCAAACCACCAATCTATTGATCTATTGATCTGATGATCTATTGATCTATTGATCTATTGATCTACTTATCTATTGATTTGGTTATAACAGTAACATAAAGATAAATTCTTTTGCTTGAGCTGATGTTGTGTAAAATGTCGCCGTTGTTGTTGCATTGTTCTCTTTTGCAGTTGCTTTGTTGTTTTTTGTTGTTATTTTGTGTTTTTGTTGTTGTTTTGTTGTTGTTTATATGTTTTTGTTTTGTTGTGCTGCTGATGAATGTTGTCGTTGTGTTGTTCTGTTGTTGTAAATATATCATACCTTCAGTGAATTTAATATGTACACAAATTTTACATATATTTTTAACCCCATTTCCATAAAATATAATGTTAATGTTTACAGTAGCATTTGATTGTAATATTGAAAACTAAACAAAAAATATATCTCATCCCGCCTAATGACATACAACATTCAATTAAACAAGAACTTAAATTAGAAGTGTCAACTTACCAGCAGAGTCAGCATAGCAATCTCAATCTTTACTATACACAACCGCCCATAAATATTATTATTATATATTATTATATTATTATTATTATTATATATTATTTTATTATATTATTATTATTATATTATTATTATGATCTGTTATTATTATATGATTATTATATTATTAACAAATCTCACAGTTGGAATCAGGCATCGTGCGATCACTTTTACTATTGGTCACAACATAGAACTATTGGTAGTGGTAAATTTTCTCTCTACCGACACCTAACATTAAGCAGATTTTAGTACCTCAAGGTAACCAACAGAGAACTGTATTTGCTTATGCCATCACGACAGCCAATGAATTCGAGGAATGATCATTAATCTTAATATCTTTGACACATGAGGAAGTGGGAACATTATTACTTTGTTTGTTCCCGAATATCTTTGACACATGAGACAACGGTGACGGGTGACGAGATTTTATATTTTGTTGCACATTTCAATGCCCTTACTTAACATCGTTATCTTAAACAGGTAGTGTTATTATTATTATAGTATATTATATTAATTATTATCAATTTTACTATTATTAACAGTATTTTAAATCCTGTATTATTATGCTATTAATTATCAAATTAATATTATTATATTTTATTATTATATTAAATCATAACTATATTGTATATGAACATAACAAATCTAACATACCATACACACACACACACACACCAC
>JABUQX010049350.1:45000-50000 GCA_015478945.1 Trachelipus rathkii | reverse complement strand
GTGTATAGTAAAGATGAGATGCTATGCTGACTTCTGCTGTAAGTTTAACTGTCTAAATTTTATACCATACGTTAATGAATGTTGAATGTCAGAGGCTGGGATGGAGATATATTTTGTTCTAGTTTCAATATTACATGTAAATGAAAATTAACATTAATATTTTAGAGATATGTTTGAAAAAGTGTTGTATATTTTCATTTAACTTGAACGTTAACAACAACAGCAACAACAACGACAACAACAACAACAACAACAACAACAACAACAACAACAACAACAACAACAACAACAACAACAACAACAACAACAACAACAACAACAACAACAACAACAGCAACAACAACAACAACAGCAACAACTGCAACAAATGCAACAACAAACGCGACATTTCACAACAAACCAGTACAGGCAAAGAATTATTTTATGTTATTGTTATATAAAATATACATGAATCAATAGATCCAATAGATCAATAGATCATAGATGGTAAGGAGAATAGAAGTGGTTGTTTGATTAACTGATTTACTGATTTAGCTGCTTTGAGGGGTATGTTAAAAAATGCAAATTTTTTAAGTTATAAACACAAAAAGAATAAATTTTAGTTAAAACAAAATGTTTAAAGAAAACAAAACAAAAATAAACAAAAGTTTTTCTGTTATGTTATACAAAATATGACATGAATCAATATATCAATAGATCAATAGATCAATCGATCAATAGATCATAGATGGGTAGGAGGATAGATGGGTGGATGATAGTTTGATTTACTGATTTACTGCTTTAGGTTATGTAAAACATAACAATTTTAATAAAAAATATGACTTGAATCAATAGATCAATAGATCAATAGATCAATAGATCATAGAAGGGTAGAAAGGATAGAGTGGTGGTTTGATTTACTGATTTACTGATTTACTGATTTACTGATTTACTGATTTACTGATTTACTGATTTACTGCTTTACTGATTTACTGATTTACTGCTTTACTGATTTACTGATTTACTGCTTTAGGGTATGTAAAAATGCAAAAAAAATTAAGTTATAAACATAAAAAGAATAAATTTTAGTTAAAACAAAATGTTTAAAGAAAACAAAACAAAAATAAACAAAAGTTTTTGTGTTATGTTATACAAAATATGACATGAATCAATAGATCAATAGATCAATAGATCATGGAAAGGTAGAAGGATAGAGTGGGTGGTTTGATTAACTGATTTACTGATTTACTGCTTTAGGGTATGCAAAACATAACAATTTTAATAAAAAATATGACTTAAATCAATAGATCAATAGATCAATAGATCAATAGATCAATAGATTAATAAATCATAGATGGGTAATAGGGTTGCTGGAGGGCAGTTTGATTAACTGATTTACTGATTTACTGCTTTAGGGTATGTAAAATGCAAATTTGTACGCGTTATATAAACATGAAAAGCATTAAAATTTTAGTAAAACAAAAGTTTAAGCAAATTAAAAACATAAAGAATGAAACTTATAAAACTTATAAAATAAAAATAGCAAACAATATATTTTAGTTGATGAATATAAAAAGAAAACGAGATTTTGAAAATAGAAATCTCAGTCTGAGGCTAAACGAATGTTTACTAACTCAGCACCGCACCGGCTCCAGCACTGGTGTCTGTACCAACTCTGTCTTCTTCTCTGTCTCCTTTCTCCATCCTTCCTCCTTCCTCCTTCTTCTCTTATGCACTCCGTGCATTTCTTCTTTTTCTTTTATTTCAGTTGGGGACCCTCCTCCGGGGGGTTCCAAACACCATTCATTCTTATTCCTCATTCCTCCTTCGTCGCATTCTTCCTTCTTCCTCATTCGTCCTTCTTCCTCCTTCCTCATTCGTCCTTCTTCCTCCTTCCTCATTCCTCCTTCTTCCTCCTTCCTCCATCTTCTCTTATGCACTCCGTGCATTTCTACTTCTTCTATACATTATGTAAATTTCATCCTTCTAAGAAAATTTCCTATCTGGAAGGAACCAGCACCCCTTCTCCGAAGGGGGGTGCACTCGTCCGGAACCTCAATTCCAGGCAGACGGAGTCTGCGGCAGCACAAACAAACAATATAATAATAAAATATATAACATATATAACAATAATAATATAATAACAAATAATATATATATATATTATAATATATATTAATAATATATATATAATATATATATATATTTATATATATATAATATATAATATATATATATATATATAGATATATATTTATATAATTATATTATATATATATATATATATATATATATAATATATAATATTATATATATTTATATATAATATATATATATATATATATATAATATATATATTAGTATATATATATATATAATTATATTATATAGTTGATATATATATATATATATTATATATAATATATAATATATATATATATATGATATATATATATATATATAATATATATATAATATAATAATATATATAATATATTATATTATATAATATTATATATATATTTAATATATATATTATATATAGATATATTATATATATATATATATATAATTATATATATATATTATTATATATATTATAATATATAGAATATATACATGATACCACCAACTCACGGCAATGCCCTTTCAAAGGAAGGGGCCAAAAAAAAAATAATAAATAAATAAAAAAAATTACATAAAGAAAAAAGGAAAAAAATTAAAATAAATGAAAGTAAACCCACCCTGACCCTTGCCTTAACGCAATCCTCAGGTGGGCTTCAGACCGCGGACTTAAATAGAGAAAGTTGAAATATGCGGGGAAATAAAGAAAGGCAAAGGAGGTCCACAAACAGAGAGGTGGCTGGAAAGAAGGGGGCACCACAACGAGTGATCCTGGAGTCTCCAATATTCACACATTTTTCATGAGAACAAGGCACCTCTTGTGTTACGAGGGCGACGCAATGTGGCAGGAATGCGAGGAGGTCAATTCTCGCGATACTGCCGTTTTGTAATGACCTATAGGAAAAAAGAGATAGGGCAACCTTACGTCACGACGCATGAGAAAGAGGTTCAAGGAGTCAGAGAGTATGGGACAGTTATAAGCCTCTAAGCCTTAGCTTCAACTCTATCCAAAAGGAGGTGGAACCGATCACCCCAAATGTGGGAACAGTATTCCATGCAGGGGCGAATAAGACCTTTATATAACTGAAGTATCTGAGCAGAAGAAAAAAATTCACGCAATCTGAACCAGAATTCCCAACTTTTTTGAGGCCATTTTAGCAACCGATGTGATGTGAGGTCTCCAAGACAATTCACTATTTATGTTTAGTCCTAGAATGTTTATGTTGTTTACTGGTAAGACATTAGAGCTATCAAAAGGGATAGGAAAGTTGGGAGGTATTTAAGAAGGAGATATGAAGAAGTTGAGTTTTCAAGAGTTGAACTTGTACAAGATTACGATTATATATTATATATATTATATATATAATATATATATATTATTATTATATATAATATATATATATATATATATATATAATATATATTAATTAATATATTTTTATAATTATATTAATAAAATTAATATATATTATATATTTATAATATATATATTTTTTTATATTAATTTTAATAATAATTAATATAATATATATAATATATATACTATATATATATATATATATATATATATTATATGTCCATATTTTGTGTGAGGGTTTGTGTGTGCGCGTGTGTTTGTGTGATCGTAAATATATTCTAAGCATATGTGAGAATTATCTTCTCTACGATCGTCTGATAAAAGACGTAAACATTTTCAAATTCTCTCTCTCTCTCTCTCTCTCTCTCTCTCCTCTCTCTCTTCTCTCTCCTCTTCTCTCTCTCTCTCTCTCTCTCTCTCTCTCTCAAATTTTCGAAAAAAAATAAAATCAAGTAATCATTAATTTTATTAAAAGTTTTTCGAGAAAGTTCAAAATATGGCCAACGAAGGGATGATAATTTATGAGTCTGACATTAAGACAGGCTGAATCGAACTTTAGATCTATTCCTTATTGCTTTTCCTGCAGAATTGGAGTTATTCTGCAGGATGACCCATAAGGTGGGGGAGGGGGTCTTCCTGCAGAATTGGAGTTATTTTGCAGGAAGGCCAATAAAAGGGCCTACAACCCCTATTCTGCAAGAAGACCCATAAGGGCAAAGGTTTTCATGCATAATTTGAGTTATTCTACAGAAAGACCCATAAGGGGGTCTTCCTTCAGTATTAGAGTTACTCTGCAGGAAGGTCCATAGTGGGGATCATCCTGCAGAATTGGAGTTATTCGTAGTGAATTTTGATTGCTGAGAATCTTGGAACAAATAATGAAGTGATCAAAACCACCGATCCAGTGCCACAATAAAAAAAATATATTTAATTTTCTCCTTGCTTGAAACTAAAACTTATTAAGAAAATATTTATATTTAAATTTGTTTTACTACTAAGTGAACCCCCCCCCCCCCCACAACAGAGATCCTTCCTACTACGAAGTGAATCCCCAACAAAGTCCTCTTCCTCCTGAGATGCTCGTGTGGTACAAACTATAAAAAATAATTGTAATAGATGTTCCCTAGAAACACCAATTAAAGTTTTTTTTTGAAAGAATTAAATGTGATATAAATTTCCGAAATTAACTCTCTCTCTCTCCCTCTCTCTCTCTCTCTCTATCTATATATATATATATATATATATATATATATATATATATATATATATATATATATATATATATATATATATATATATATATATATATATATATATATATATATATATATATATATATACTTTAAAGTATTTTTCTCTTTCATAAAAGCATGGGTTGAGTTTTAGGAAATAAAATGAAATGTTAATTTGAATAATCTTTAATATTCAATTGCCAACACCAGAATAATTTTGTAGAGCAAATTAACACGTTTATAACCAATGAAAAATCCGAATAATTGAGTTAAATCGGGATGGCGTTGGAGGTTTGAATACTAAGCAG
>JABUQX010049350.1:32500-40000 GCA_015478945.1 Trachelipus rathkii | reverse complement strand
CAGCCAACCCTTGTTAAGGGTTTGACACTTGTGGGTTGAACATTCTGTGCATCACAGGCCTGAAAATAAAGCAAAAAGCAACGTAACAGCAGAGCTTGCAAACGCCGTGCGAGATGTCCTCCTGATTATTAAAAAGGGCTCAGCCCCACGATGACCGTTCTAGAATGATTATTTTAAAAGAATTTCATTCTAAGAGAGAGAGAGAGAGAGAGAGAGAGAGAGAGAGAGAGAGAGAGAGAGAGAGAGAGAGAGAGAGAGTTTTAGCTTCAAACATTTTTTTCTGATCATACACCCCTTTTTTTATTAACATAAAAAGTATTAAGTATTATTACCTTCGTAGCATAAGTGAGAGTGTGTTTTTGTGTGTGTAGGTGTGTGTGTGTGTGTGTGTGTGTGTGTGTAGGTGTGTGAGTGTGCACATTTCATAAATGATTTTAAAAGAATACTAGTATGAGATTAATTAAAATGAAGCTTTCGCTCAAATTTTTTAATTTTTTTATTAAAGTTTTTAAGTTATTCTCAGTTTCCTCTGTTCTAATTAATATAAAGCGAAAAATCTTTTTATTTAAGAACTTCATGATGTATTTTTCATTATGTATCTAGAAGTAATTTATTATTATATTTATATACTATTTACAGGATTATATTTATTTATGTTATACTAGTGTTTGATGGATATTATTTATTACATTATTTATATTATTTTTTTACCTTATTTATGATTTATTGTTTCTTTTAATCTTAAAGCAGAGAAATAAAGAAAATAATTTCGATAAGCTTTAAAACTGTTAACAATAAAAGTCAGTCAACGCACAGTGAGTGATTTTATCAAATATTTTTTAAAAGACTACACCGAACGATTGCGTGTTTCTCATTATTAATCCGAAAGAGTATTTGGAATGACAAGTTTGATAACCATTTCGAACATTGCGGTGATGCTTGACATTTCCAGATTTTTGCTTCCTACTCCATAATTTTGTCATATTCTTTATAATTATTTATCAAGAACTTCATTTTGATGTCATCGTTAAATTTTTACAGCCCAGTATATGCTGCTTTTTTTTTTTTTTTGGTCCCATTATTTGCAATCTCAGTGAAACAGAATTTACAAACTGTACTTTTCCCTTTGTATGTTTCGCTGTCTTTACAATGCACTTAGGTTTCTTTTCTTCCAGGCATATTCACTTAATCACTATCCAGGTAAACAACAAATTTAAACCTTAAGAAAGTAGCTATTTAATAATTCCTGTTTCCTATAATAATCAAAATTAGTAATTACAAATTAGTAACTTGAAATAAATTGTATCTTCAGCCAGGCAATTTTAATATTATTTCTGAACCTGATCAGTCTGAAAGATGAAAATTATAATTATCAGTTATATCTAAATCTAAGTCAGCGATTTGGTATATATGAAGTTGTCATAGCCTATATACATACTCATGCTGGAGCTTGACAATTTGATATCAGTAAGATACCAACTACTCTTAACTGAAATTATCATCTCTCAAGAGTATCTACTTTACCCCTAATGGTGATAAGTGATAACATATTAATCACTCACAAAAAAGTTGAATTAATTTGTTCAAAAATTCAAAATTATGTCTGTCAAAAACATGTCTATTCGGTATCTCTTTTGACAACCTTCTAAAGAATAGTTTGTCAATCAGTTTATCATTTGACATGTTCTGATTGTCATTTGGCATATTCTGCTTTGTCAAGAAGATAATGAGAAAATTTTGCCTGGTCCAACTTTTCAATAAGTTTTTATATAGATTCAGTTTAAAAAAGTCAATTGAACAAACCTTTAGTTCTTAAAAATGTTAATTGGACAAATCTTTAGGTCCGTTCGACAAATTAACGTTTAGAATGATGATATTACAAGAATGACGAGTTAATTTATTGAGAAATTTCAATTCTTTACCAGTTTACCAGTTACCGCTTGCCACTATTCAAAAAAAAACTCACACGAGTTGAGAAATTAAGCTATGAATTAAAATAAACAATAGTTATTGTTAATAGTTACAACAATAGTTTTCAAAATATAATAAATATTTATTCACTTAAACAAGTACTTATTAAGTTATTTAAAAATAAATACTCATTGGGGGTGGGGGTTATTTTGTTAATGTACAAAAATTGTTAAAAATATATAAAATAAAAAAAACGAAAAACCATTAAAGAAATAAAATAAATGAAAAACTTTGTCCAAATGCGTTTTTTTCTTTATTTTCTTTTACAACTCTAGTTCCTACCTGTTGTCTCTTTCCTGTTCCAGAAAAAATAAAATGTTAAAACATTTTAAAAAGAAATATATACAAACCAACATAGAAAGGCGAGATATATTGTGGATAGATAGATAGATAGATAGATAGATAGATAGATAGATAGATAGATAGATAGATAGATAGATAGATAGATAGAAAGAAAGAAAGAAAGAAAGAAAGAAAGAAAGAAAGAAAGAGAGAAAGAAAGAAAGAAAGAGAGAGAGAGAGAGAGAGAGAGAGAGAGAGAGAGAGAGAGAGAGAGAGAGAGAGAATTTCCTTTGAATACATGAACTTCATGCAAAATTGTAAAAAAAAACGAATTAGCTCTAAATTTGTATCCTAAATAACTAAACCTGTCAAACTACATAACCTACACACAAACACACGCAATATTATATATATATATATAAATAGATATATATATATATATATATATATATATATATATATATATATATATATATATAGTTAAGTATATATATAAGGAAAATATATATATATTAGAGATGGAGCGAATATTCTCATTTAAATTCACATTTGCGAACATTAAAAAGAAAATTATTCTCATTCGAATACATCCGAATGAGAATATGAATCGGTCCTTTGGGGAATATTAGAAAATTTAGCAACTTTTCTGATAACTTGACTATTACTTAAGCAGTGTTAGTTGGTACATTTATTTTCAAACGTAAGGAATCATTTAATTTCTTATGCTGCTATTTTATACAAATATTCTATATTACACAGAATTAGGGACATTTTTTACGTTTGGTGAGCATTTTTTTACGATTTTGCGATAAGGTTGACGAAAACGAACGCAAACTTGAGCATTTTTTTTAGCACAAATGCAAAAACGAACACGGCTTTATAAGGTTGTGACAGTAATTTAAGTCACACTCGAAATCTTAACAATTTACCGACTTTAGTATATTAGTAAGTTCGAGATCAGCTGTTGAAGCAATTGTTTAATGAAGTTCTTATCCAGTTTGGTTTGTGATCACTTCAATATTGCATCCAATGACATCGCAAAGTCTAAACTTTGCAATCGTAATTATTTTTGGAATGGAGGAGCGACATCTGGTTTAATACGTCATATAAGCAGAAAACACAAGGAAGAACATAAAACTACGGGTAAGGAAGAGGTAGAAAAGAAAAAGAGTAAAAGAGGAAAGAAAACTTGCATAGAAAATACAAAGATATTGAATGCTAAAATCGGAAAAGCACAAAGGATGGATATAGTAAAATTGCAGAAATTATAGTTATGAATCATCTTCCGTATTCTCATGCTGAAGATCTTGACTACCTACGTTAAAACTAAAATTTTCAAAAATTAATAACCTCTATCAAACAATCATCCAACTTATCTTTCTCCACCGACGAATGGTCAGATACTCAATCAGAAATTTCTTTGCTATTTCTGAGTAGTTATGCCTCAGGTAAGGAATTCAAAACTCCACAAATTTTGTTGGCTCTGTACCACTCTGTTAACAACACAAGGGTGAATATTTCAGTAGCTTATTTAATTGAATGTTGGCGAAATGGAACCTATTTCCAGATGATCTTTCCCGTGTCATATGCTGGTGCCAATATAAAGTTCTATCTCTTCTTGAGTGAATAACGCAAACTGAGTCAGCCATCAGCTGCACCTTACTATTAGAACTGGTGTGATATCTCAAACATCAATCAGCGAAGTTCTCTCAAAATGTAGGTTAATTGCGGTACACTTTAAGCATCGATCATGGCTCAAGAAGAACTAAATAAATAAAATACAGACCAGAAGGAATGTTTCACAACTTTCAGTAATACATGACGTTAACACCAGCGGATCAGCCCTTAACCACTCCGAGAAGGTATTAGTATCCACAGACAATGACAGTCCTGCCACCTCTGTTCTGTGGAATTCTCTTCCATCTTCTGTGTTTCCTGCTGAATTTAATCTCCCTCACTTTAAAGCCTGCGTCTGTGCTCATCTGCCTAATTTGCGTTAGTTGGTGAACTTCTGAGGCGTGCAACACCCCCTCCTTGAATAGGGCTCTGCCCGTGAGTGGTGGTGACAACTGTAAAAAAAATGTAAAAGGAAGAGAGTGACGATTCTGAGAGAAATTAACAAAAGGTTTGATTTCAGAGAGAGCAATGAGTTGTGTTCCAGAACTATGCTGTGGGACCCTAGATACGAGTACAAAATAAAATTTTCACACGTTTTTAACGGGGAGCGTTAAGATCAGCGTCGGAAGAAAATGTGATGAAATTCAAAAATACAAGCCTGAAATAATTCAAGAAAAACAAAAGTTTGGGACTAGCTTCCAAAGGTTGCTTAAAAGTCATTCGCAAGCAAAACTGTCACCAACGCCATGAATGTTATCCTACGTTAAAGCAGTGGTGATAAAGATGATCAACTGTCTAAGGAGGCATCAAAAATCGTCGATCATTAAGACAGTTGGCAAGAATTTACCATGCTTGTCTGTCATGAGGCTATGCCAGTAATAATCATTTAGTGTTGAAATCTCTTTAGTGGTGAAATCTCTTTAGTGGTGAAATATCATTAGTAGTGAAATCTCTTTAGTAGTGAAATCTCTCTAGTGGTGAAATCTCTTTAGTGGTGAAATCTCTCTAGTGGTGAAATCTCTTTAGTGGTGAAATCTCTCTAGTGGTGAAATCTCTCTAGTGGTGAAATATCATTAGTAGTGAAATCTCTTTAGTAGTGAAATCTCTCTAGTGGTGAAATCTCTTTAGTGGTGAAATCTCTCTAGTGGTGAAATCTCTTTAGTGGTGAAATCTCTCTAGTGGTGAAATCTCTTTAGTGGTGAAATCTCTCTAGTGGTGAAATCTCTTTAGTGGTGAAATCTCTCTAGTGGTGAAATCTCTTTAGTGGTGAAATCTCTCTAGTGGTGAAATCTCTTTAGTGGTGAAATCTCTCTAGTGGTGAAATCTCTTTAGTGGTGAAATCTCTCTAGTGGTGAAATCTCTTTAGTGGTGAAATCTCTCTAGTGGTGAAATCTCTTTAGTGGTGAAATCTCTCTAGTGGTGAAATCTCTTTAGTGGTGAAATCTATTTAGTGGTGAAATCTCTTTAGTGGTGAAATCTCTCTAGTGGTGAAATCTCTTTAGTGGTGAAATCTCTCTAGTAGTGGAATCTCTTTAGTGGTGTTAGTCTGATTTATGATGGAAAACGTATTAGTATAAATTAATGAAGCTGTTTCCCTTTTTTCAAAGAGTTGGGGGGGGGGGGAAAGGTTGATGGGATACGTGTAAGAAAGGGTCCTCGACCTGCATTCTGGAACCATAGGAAATTGAATGTATTTTATACATTCAAATTTTAATGACTGAAGCAAAATTCCACTTATACCTATTATTAAAAGAGCCCTATTGTGTTATAGGAATGTTATTTTTTTTATATTTTTTTATTAGATCATTAGGATATAATGTATTAATTAATTTTCACTGGTAAAACTGCTTTTAAAGATGCTAAATATGAAATACGTCTCCAAATGTCATTTTTATAACATTGGTCTATGGACGTAATGTCAATTCTAGAGACACCAACCGATTTTCGCCGATTTACATGAAATTTTTAGGAGATACTTGAAACCATGTGTAAGGAAAGACAAACGTAAAATAAAGTTCGAGAAATGAGCATGAAAAAAGGGAATTAAAATGAATCTTTTTTTAACTAAAGGAATACCATAGGGTAAACCGCAAAGATGGCAGGAGTCGGAAGGTCTTCAGCCTCCTGGTGGACGAGAAACGGGGGATTTCATCCTCCCCTCTGTCCCCCGTCGGCTCGAGCCCCCTAAATGGGGAAAATAAAAAAAAAAACTTTCTAAATATTTCCGATCAATAAATGCAAAAAAAAAAAAAAAAAAAAAAAAATACGATCTTTTAGGTTCAATATATATTTATGAAACTTTTAATCTAAATAAATTTCTTTAAAAAGTCTCTTGATTTCTCGCCCCTATTCACTACCTATATATAAGTTGAATAGATATATATTATTATATATATATATTATTATTATATATATATATATATTGTTATTGTTATACATATTATATATATATATTATATATATATATATATATATATATATATATATATATATATATATATGATATTATGTATATGTATAGTAAATAAATATATATCATATTATTATTATATATATATATTATTATTATTATATTATATATTATATATTATTATTATTATTATGTTATATATATATATATAGTTATATTATTATTATATTATACATATATATATATATATAGTTATTACATATATATATATATATATATATACATATTATATATATATCTTTAGAGAGGACTCATTCATTCAGTTGTCTGTTCAAATAACATTACTAAACAGCATAAAAATAAAGCCCCAAATTCTGCATATTTAGAGGGAAAAATAAAGCAAACTCTGGGCGTCGAGGCCAATGCAGCCCTGCACAGATTAGTCTCCATTGTAGAAATGCAGCTAAAAAATGTTATGCTTTATTAACTCATGAAGACGTACCCCGAAGAAAGATGTTTATTGGGAGAATAGGGGGGAGTGGGGAGAGACTTGTAATAAGGAGGGGCAAGATGGGAGGAAAAACATTGAGGGAAGAGAGTCTATAAAGAAATATTTGTGGGGGAAGGAGAGATCAAACTGAGTCTGGAGATGAGGGATATATTTAAGGTAATGTGGGAGACGTGGGGGGATACGAGTAAGATTTATTGTTTGAGAGAAAAATCTAGTCTTTAGGAGTCTTCTCTCTTCTCTTCTTCTTCTCTCTTCTTCTTCTTCCTCTCTCTCTCTTCTCTCTTCTCTCTCTCTCTCTCTCTCTAGCTTTGTACAGAGTGAGAGTTTGCTCACTTTAAAAGTACCAAGATCTACGTTACAGATTACTAAAGATAGTTTATTATCAGTAACCAACAATTAAAGCACAAAATATTGCCTGCTTTTAATGTAGCTTCGCATGGCGTTTAACCTATCTAATTATACGTTATTAGAGAAAATTATTTCTATTCGATTGCTTTTTTATTGGAATTCAATTATATATATATATATATATATATATATATATATATATATATATATATATATATATATATATATATATATGAATTATTATATATATATATATATATATATATATATATATATATATATATATATATATATATATATATAAAAGTAGAGAGAGAGAGAGAGAGAGAGAGAGAGAGAGAGAGAGAGAGAGAGAGAGAGA
>JABUQX010049350.1:0-25000 GCA_015478945.1 Trachelipus rathkii | reverse complement strand
GTGGATTTTCCGACTGCGACGAGTTCTCACTCAAGAGTATTTGGGGAGACGTTTCTCGACTTTACCGGGCATATTCTTCTACTTTTCTGCTTCCTGGAGCAGCGTATAACTTACCCCAGTCTTGGGGAGAGATGGTGGGTGATGATATATATATATATTAGCAAAGTATAGCAGTTAGTTGTTGTTATATAAGTGCTATATATGTATAGATATATATATATATATCTTATATATATATATATAGGCATATTTGTAGATTATGTACTGTAACTAGCGAGGTAGTGTTTCAAGAACCTCACAAAGCTAGCGTAGTTTCATAACCTCGGAAGTTTACTGATCACAAACTTATATATATATATATATATATATATATATATATATATATATATATATATATATTGTTATATATATATATATATATATATATTGTTAATGTTTATTTAATATTAGAAGTTCCTGCAATGAAAACATATATATATATATATATATATATATATATATATATATATATATATATATATATATAAAATATATATATATATATATATATATATATATATATATATATATATATATATATATATATATATATATATATATATATATATATTTTATTATAGATATATAGTATAGATAGAAATATATATATATATATATATATATATATATATATATATATATATATATATATATATATATATATATATATATATATATATATATATATATATATATATATATATATATATATATATGTACATATATATGTATAATATATCATTTGTGGATCAGTAACGTTATGAGGTTATCAAACATGTTTTTAGATAATCTGAATACGACATCAGTAGTCATTGAGCACAAAATCTACAAATATACATATATATATATATATATATATATATATATAGTAGTATATATAGTTATTATATATTATACAGTATAAATATATTATAAATATTATTATATATATATATATATATATATATATATATATATATATATATATATATATATATATCTATATATATCTCCTAGTAATAAAGTATATATATAAATATATATATATATATATATTATATATATATTATTATTATGTATATATTCTAATTTTTATTATATATATATCTATATATAAATATATATATATTATTAGCAGAGGAAAGCTATATAAAGAGAAGATCTTATATATATATATATATATATATATATATATATATATATATATATATATATATATATATATATATATATATATATATATATATATATATATATAATTGATGTAATTTAAATACAAAGTTTACTTCCAATCCGATAGGCAGTAGAGAATCACCGTTGCGACTTTTCGGACCTATACCCAAATGGTCGACAGGAAAATGGGTGGAAGACAAAAGGGTCGCCATTTGTAAAAGGAAAAAATCTGTTTATTTAGAGTTTCTCTTTGCGGATCCAAACTAACTTAACCTAGCTTAACCTAACCTAACCTAACCTATCCTAACGCCTGCGGCGGTCTCTAAAGGAATTTCTTTTGATGTTGTCTCGACCCTTTTTCATTAGTAAATGAAGATAGTCTTTCTTGTCCTCGAGATGACTTATAATACGATTTTATCCTCTGCAATGTGTAATGCACTTATTTCACCTGTATAAGGTAGTTCTGCGAAGAATTTTAATTTAATAACTGAAATATAAACTCCCATTTCCAAAAGGTTTTAAGAACTGAACGATTAGAGCATGATTAATAGAAAAAAAAAATCATAATCCTTCGTCATATTTCTTTAATAAAAAATTAGAATAACGAGAATATGAACGAATATTAATTAATCCTTTCGTGACCAAATTAAGATAATAATAATAATAAATGAAGATAGTCTTTCTTGTCCTCGATATGACTTATAATACATTCTTATCCTCCGCAATGTAATGCACTATTTTAATTATTTCAATTATATAAGGTAGCTCCTTAAAGAATTTTAATTAATAACTGAAATATAAAACTCACCACTTTCAAAAGGTTTTAAGAACTGAACGATTATAGCATGATTACTTTAATAGAAAAATCATAATCCTTCGTCATATTTATGAAATACTAGGGAAGAAGGAATATGAATGAATATTATTAACTAGATCAATTATTAAATTTGAAATATTACTTTAAACTATTATTTATAACAATATATAATGAGAAAATTCATCGGATAAAAATAATCATTAATGAAATTAATATAACCCATGGAAAATATAGAGTAGCTGCTATCAGAATCGATCAATCATCCCTTACTGAGTGATGGAAGCCTACCGAAACCTTTATTTTTACGTTTATTTTTCCTTATATATGATCCTTTGTAGCGGCGTTCAAAGTCCAGAATATCGTAGTAGAATTGCTCGCCATGCCCTTGCTGAGTATCAGTCCCTGCATGTTCTCCTAAATTTAGTAAAGATGAGCATGAAGGAGAGACTTGAAGATGGTCCTGCAGCCCATTTTGCCGGTAGTTCCTGGCCAAGATCTCAATAAGCTCCTCATAGTTTTCGGTCTTGTGATTCACTAGGAACCAATGAACCACTGCAGCAAAGCTGTTCCAAGCTGCTTTTTCTGTCCTAGTCAGCTTCTTCGGAAATTCATTGCACTCTATTATCATTTTTATTTGTGGTCCGACGAAGACACCGGCTTTGACCTTTGCCTCAGACAGCTTAGAGAAGAAACCTTGCAGGTAGATGAAGGCGAAGACTCCTTATTTAGAGCTGTGACAAACTGTCTCATGAGTCCTAATTTTATGTGTAGTAGGGGAAACATTATTTTCTGGGGGTTCAACAGAGGCTCCCATTTGACTTTGTTCCTCCCTATACTGAACTCAGTCCGTAGTGGCCAATCTCGCTTTTGGTAGTGTTCTGCGGAGGCCCTGCTGTCCCAGAAACAAAGGTAACATGGAAACTTGGTAAAGCCGCCTTAGAGACCCATCAAGAAGAACACCATTTTGAAATCTCCGATAACTTCCCAATTGTATTCTTCATATTTCAAGGCACTTAGCAAATAGCTTCACGCTTCTGTGTTCCTCTTTGAGCTGCACCGAGTGAGTCAAGGGAAGAGATGGATACATGTTGACGTTATGAAGTAGCACAGCTTTGAGACTCTTCGATGAGCTATTAATGAAGAGGTGACTTTCCCACTTTCATGTAACAAATTGCACTGCTTGAGTCTCGACGTCAAAAGTTCGGCATTTTACTTTGTGAGACCAAGATCTCTGATCAAGTCGTTGATGTCTTCCTGGCTGGAGAAATATGGGCTTCTCTCCTCAGCTACACTATATTCAGGATTAGCGACTTCATCGTTTTATGATATGCTGCTTTCTTCCGAAGATGGATGTCTTCCCTTTGTAGGAAAGAGTACAGAGAGCTTAGGAGAGTGTGGTACTTGGGCAGTGGATGACGTAAGATCTGGATATAGGCCCATTTTTTGCCAGTTCGACGCTTGAACGGGTCCATCAAACAGAAGAAGCAATTGCTGGAATGGTCAGTTAGCTCTCACTCAAATTAGTGAGATTGCGAATTTCATGGCTCTATTTTCCCCCCTGTACCAACTTGCGAAGAAACTAAAATATAAAAATTTAAATATCTTTCACTCATTGTTATTAAAAAATAGATTACAAAAATTCAAACTTTCACTTAAAGATTCCAAAGCTATCAAACTCAGAACAAGCTAAACTATATAATATATATATATATATATATATATATAATATAATATATATATATATATAATATATATATATATATTATATATATATATATAATATATTATATATATATATATATATATATATATATGATTATATATATATATATAATATATATATATATATATATATATATAATATTATATAATATACATATTATATAACCTTCTAGAGTTCTTTTCCAAAATTCGCAGGTGAAATAAGGTGCCCATTGCTTTGTCTGGTCCCCCAACAGGCATGCCATAATATGCCTTATAACCATCTATAGATGGAGTAGGAGGAATCAGTTAATAGGTGTAATGTGTTCAAACGTAGATGACTTATTGTATGGGGGAACAAGAGAGTTTGAAAGAGAGGTGATAGGGGACTTGAAGAAACGTCTAAAAATCGGAAATGAAGATGAGAAATGTTTTAAATACAAGGGGTGGAGATAGAAGAACGGGAGGATGATATTATCCTTAGTCAAAATAAATACATTCAAGAATTAAAAAAGGACAGGGAAGTATATGGGAAAATTGAGAATGGTAAAGAGTTAAACACAGAAATGACGAGGTACAGATCACATATAGGGAAACTTAATTGGGTTGCACAACACACAAGACCGGACATATCTTTTGACGTTAGTGGTCTAAGTAAACACAATAAATTTTTTTTTTTTTTTAAATAGCATGCAATTATTCTTCCTTGAAATTGCTTAGACATGATCATCAAGAAAAAAGATAAACCCACATAAGCAAACTTCTTTAACTATTACCTTAAATAGTAAATTTGCTATTATGTCTTTGATTTCTTTCTTAATTTTTTTTTGTACAATAGTTCGCATGTTGCTGGAAATGACTTGAAAAGTTTTTGTTGCATTTGTCAAAATCTCATTAATTTCTTAAAAAAAATCCTTCGTTTTTCGAAACTGCATCATCGTGATGAACGCTTTAACGTGCCAGGCACAAAGATAACGCCAAATTACTTTTATATATAGCATCTATTCCGCTCACCTCATCTTTTTTTTTTTTTTTTTTTTTTTTTTTTTTTTTGCAAGTTTTTAGCAAACACTTCTGGTTTTCAGGAAGTGATCGTAGGATATAAACTTCTAAATCTATGAATCATTGACACTTCATAGTTCATATTTTTAAGAGTCTCGGTAAATTTTTTCCATTTATAAATATCATTACTAAAAAACTTTTCAACTCCATTTCACATGTTCTCAAGAGAGAATGTCTACATACAAAAAAAAATTAGCATTTGTTTTCTTTTGTGCTATATTTATAATATATATAATATATGATAATATATAATATATATATATATATATATACTATATATAATATATATATATATATATAATATATATATATATATATATATATATATATATATATATATATATATATATTACTAGTAGTAAGGAGTGGGAAACTGACGGCCAAAATGTTGCAAGGCAATGTTGCAAGCAACATTTTGCAACATTTGGTTTTTCAAGGTTGACGTGTCAAGGTCAGCGTTTTCAAGGACGGTGAGACCGAATTTAAGGTCTGGAAGACCGTTTAACCTGAACTCAGGCGTTTAGCCCCCAAAAGGGGGCTTTTTGGTTCCTGGAAAGTTTTAAATGATAGATAGATCATTTCTGATGGTTCCAATCGATTTATCGATGTTTTTTTTACCCCTAAAACGATTTTTAAATCGTCTTTCTATGTGCTCTGGTTGAATTTTTACATTGAAAAATATAATCGAAAGAAAATAATTACTATAATTAACATTCGATTAATCGTGGTAGTTATAGGAGGAGTTCGTAGTCGCCGTGTTTTTCTATGATAGAGTTATTGTATTGCTTTGAAATTTGGTATAGTATTAGTTGATGTCGTGAACCGGTTGCAGCCGAGTTTTCGTGTCCGTAGGACCCCTCTAAGGGGGTGTTCCCTCTTAGAGGTAGCTCTCGCTACGCCCGGTACTGCCTCGGAAACCCGGACTAGGCTTATCGTATCAGGCTAACCCCGCCATTCACTCCTATGATGGACCTTTCTTCTCTCCTCTGCCAAACTCACATTTCTCTCCTCCGGGCATCCCTTTACTGACTCAATCAACTTTTTCTTCGGACTCCCAGCCGGTCGATTCCGAGCACACTTACCACTATACATCCTCTTAACCAACCGATTATTTAATATCCATCCTTTCCACATGACCAAACCATCTCAACGTACTTTCATTTATCTTCTCATTTACCCCTTTCTTCCCACCACACAACTCTCTAATATGTTCATTCCTCATTTTATCAATTCTTCTCACACCTAACATTTTTAATTAACCTAACATATTTAAATATATATATATATATATATATATATATAGTATATATATATTATATAAACAAAAAAAATATAATATATATATATATTATATATATATATATATATATATATATATATAGTATATGGTCCAAATTTTCTATTTATATTTTTCCCTCACAGGTTTAGAAAGCCTTTGGCTTTGCTAATTTTTATTTTTTTATTTATTTTTAAAATCAATTTATGATAAGATTTTGGAAGAAGTTGAAATATTTTTTAGGCTTTTGTATTATCTTTTTTGCTTGGGCAAATTCCACGAAAAATTCTCCTTAAAGCTCGCTTCCCCCGGGGGAACCCTCCTCCTTATATATAATATATATATATATATAATATATATATAATATATAGTATATATATATATATATATATATATAATAATATATATTATATATATATATATATATATATAATATATATGGGTAAATCAGCTCATACTCGCAGCGCTGAAATTACCTCCACTGGGCTTTATGGATATGTAGGTTTCCCGACATTTCCAGTGCCTATTGGTTCGCGTTTCTTTTTGGGTTCATACCCACAACTCCTCTCCAGACAACATCTTACAGACACCACCTTATATCTACATAACCATTATAAACCCCACTACTTTATATCCACCACTCACTCTTCTCGGCAAAACATCTTACAGACATCCCCATTCCTTATATCCCTATGTGTGGGGGACAAAGAATTGCCCACAGCGAATGTTCTGTGTGTCCCGTAGAAGGCCGACTAAATGGGACAGGGGTCAGTTAGGCGTTGGCTGATCCACTAACCACTTATCCTTTGCAAGAATGCAATGCATGCCTTGGAGAAGGTTCATGATTGCCGTAAGCAACCTCTATCTTTCGGCTAAAATGTATTGAAAGTTATTGGAATACATTGGATGTCAGAGGAATAAATGATGAGGAGAAGAGGAGAGAGCTGTGATGGATGTATTTAGAAAGGGTAAATTTTGATTTGCTCGCTGTTGCTGAAACAAAGATGAAGATGTGGAAAAGAATGAGAGGGGAGAGAAAAAGAAGTTTGCAAATTTTTTTTCTGCTGATTGACCTGTGCCGTGGACAAGAGCTTGTGGTTTAGAATTTGTTTGTGCTCCCTAAGGGTCGATATTATACTTATTTATATATTATATTATATCTATTATATTCCTATATATATTTATATATAGTACGTCCATTAAGATTTTCTATATCTATATATATAATAATTAGATTTAAACTAATTTATTCAAAATAACAATATTCATTTGGGTTTAAATCTATGTATGTAGTTATATGACATAGGATAAAATACTCCCTTGAAATAGGTTATTATATATATAAGGTATTATATTGATTGGAAGAGAGCTTATCGTTATTGAATTTTCTATGTGAAATAATTATCTTGAAATTAATATATAGTTTTATGAGGATGTATAGCTAAGTGTACTATATCAGTAAATTAGAGAGCTTTAAGAAATTATTATAATATATAATATATATATTAAACCAGTAATATATTAATAATATTCATAATTATATATTTGATACTATGTTGGTGTGACTCTAAATGATTGAGTAGTCATATATGTGATTCAAATAAAGGAGTATTAGGATTAAACAATACTGGTTTATTTTATTGGGTACTTATAGTATATTAATATATAGTATATATATAATTTTACTAAAACATTTAGTTCATGCGTAGTAGTCTTCAGTGTGTTCGGGAAGAAAATGAGAATCGGTACGGAGGGAAGGTGAGCGTGATTTATGTCTCCTGTTGAGTTAAGACGAATGATTTGAGAGGTATGTGTAAATATAAATAAGTGAAAATTTTCTAAACAGTTTTTTAAGTTTAGAATTAAGTGGTCCAAATTTTTTTCCCTTTTCTTTGATTTTTGTATTGTAATTGTAATACTTTCTTTAAACACAACAAGAGCATTCATAGAGGTAAATGAAATATAGTGAGTCTAAAGTTTATTCTCTGATTAGTGTAAGGCTACGAAGCTAATGTTGTCAATCTACAATAATTGAAACAGAGAATATATAATACGATTTTGAAACTGTTTTTTTAACTATTTTTAAAACTACTTCTAAGTCATAAATATTTATAAAATGTGTGTCGGGTGTTATGAGCCAGAGGAGGTGTATTTTGTGAAGTATATGTTGGATGATAAATCAGTGCAGGTAGCGTAAGGAATGGGATTATCGTATCATTATGTTGTTTTATGCTAAAAAAAATTAAGTTAGTGGTAGCTTTATGGAGAGGAAGGTGCAAGGAAGGAAGTTTTTCTGTCATACTTTTATGTGAAATTAAGAAGAATTGCAATATCTGGCGTAGAATTGAAAGATATGGTGAAAAGTAAAGTGAACAAGGGGGTTTACAAAATAACTATAAGTGATTAAGAAGCGCTTGCAAAATAAAGATTTCAGTTGAAATGTGAACAGTTGAAACTGAATGGATTCATAAGAAATATGAAAGGATATAAGACGGTTATGTTAATAATAATAATATGTAAACGTCATATACTGGGACAATATAAAGTAATAATGTTAACAGTGGAGTGGTGGAGTGAAGAGGTGATGGAAGCAATTAAACGTAAAAAAGAAGCGCGTGGGTGAATGTTCAAAAAGTCAATGATGAAGGTTCTCAAAATAACGATATTTATTCGGAAAATATAAGTAAAATGGTTGTTTTGAGAAAATTAATAAAAAAAAAAAAAAAAGGAAAAAAAGAAAATACTAAAAGGTACGCTTACGTAGGAGGAAAAAAGATTAGGAAGTATGAACAGTTGGATTTTTAAGAAGGATGATATGTTTGAGACTTACAAAGAGTATTAGGTGATAGCTCTTTCTGGAAGGAAGCGTGAAAAAGATTAATAATGATGTAAATATAAGCGGGGGGAATCACTGCTCTTAGGAATAATGAATAATTGATGATGGGTTGCTTTATAAACTGATGGAAATGGATGAGGAGGGAGTATGGAGGGGAACACTTCGAAAATTTGCATAACATTGGCCAGTAATTGTTTTCTAAAGCCGCTCATTGGAAAAGATCATTTTTTCTAGACTTTGCAACTGCTGTTATTAGCCGTATGGTATTGTATCGTTGCCATAAAATTATTAAAGAGCAGCTGGTTGATGTGAAATAAGGCCAAAGATTATGGCAAGTCAAGTTCTATTTTGACCACCTGTCAAGCTGCAAACCCCACTAAATGGCGAAACTACTCTCGTCAACAAAACTCATGTCACCTGAAACGTAGGGTTATATGCCTGAAGAATCCATATCGCTCTTTCGTCAGAGAGACCGGCATCGTGCATGAGGCTATCATTGTATAAGCCTAGAGGAACAACGCAGACGAGTATTGATAAGTATATTTGCAGAGAGATGACAGAGGATGTAGGTGAGAGATGCGGGACGAGTAGATGATGAGAGAGAGAGAGGGAGAGAGAGAGAGATGAGAGAGAGGAGAGAGAGAGAGAGGTGAGAGAGGATAGGAACATACAAAAGAAAGTCACCGGTCATTTACTCACAGATATCATTAAACGCTAAAATAGAGGAGTAAAGACTCAAAACGCCTTTGTCGCTTGACTGAAGTACGCATATTTGATAGTCACACAAAAATTACATCTTTTACAGTCTTTGACTGTAAAAAAAATCATGTTAACCGATGGAAGATATTTTAGGAAAAACATAAAAAAAATAATACACACTTTATGGTGTTGCTCCGTCATACGTAAGGAAGCAATAGGCTACTGATTAATTCATAGAAACTCGTACACGTATCCAAAGCAGGTCATCATACCAGGTTTTGTAGTGTAAATCAATAGTTTGATGTTGGAGTAAATGTCTAATGTGATGGCCGCTGAGTCACAACATCCATTTTCTTGAAATAAGATCTGTATATAAAAAACCTCAGCAGCCGTTTTTATGGCATCTTAACCATAAAATCACGTCCTAGGTGAAGGACCTTGGATTCCTTCCGGGCATAATTAGAACAAGCCTCAAGACCCCTCTTCAAAAGTCAACCACGTAGACTTCAAACCAGTACGTTTAAACACGGTCCCACATAAAACAAATGGAATAATAAAAACTTGGCTACAGGGAAACTAATAGTAGAGCCTATTTTCAGACGGTTGATGAATGGCCGTTTGGTAGTCCCGATCTTGGTCCTTTTGGTACTTAATTAAATATCTATGGACAGCTTTTTATGAGCGTCGATCAGGTACCGCTTAAGACGACACCCCAACGGTTCCGTTAAACTCCGCCTCTAACGATCGTAGATTGAGGTGTAAAAAATGAAATTCTGATAGGATACCGCTGTTTGGCTGAAAGTAGAAGATTAGGTCTCTGCCTAGCACAATTAAACTTAAGCTTGTGTAAGAGCAACATTAATTAACTCTCTGATTTCATTAGTTCAATGACGTAAGATTTTCTTCGCTGATTAACAATAAAATTACACTAGAAAAAAATTTTTAACATATTACAGTATATTTCGTGATAGATATTTAAATTGACTATCATAAGAATCGTTTTTATTATTGACCACATATTTTTTGTTATATGTTTTGGTAACAGTATATATATATATATATATACTATTATATATATATATATTACTAATATATTATTATTATTATATTTTAATTATCTTTTCTTAGCTTAAATAAATTATTACAACTATAAATAATGATATTTAAATATTATATTTAAATAAGACATTACTATTTAAAGAATTATATAATATAATAGAGATACTAATACCATATATATATATAGTAATTATATATTAATACATTAAAATAAATAAATATATCATCACCCACCTCCTCTCCCCAAGACTGGGCTTGGTGGATTAAGGTGCGGGTAGACATGCCTACCGGGAAACAAGATAGTATGTAGAAGTAATATATATCAAACAGAAACGCTAGTCGTAAAAGTAAGAGCTCCAGGCCTTACCGCTCCCCTTTTACCTTTTAGTGAGATATCTCATTAACACCGGTCAGAGATAAATCTACCCATGGCTTTACGGGACCAGCGACGGATCTCAGCGACCATACCTTACGCCACGGTATAGGCATCATTCAGTTCAAGTGTGGAGGGTTCATCTTTTTAGAGCTCCATTCAAGGAGCGGCCAACCAAATACCCCTTTTACTTACCAAAACGCAATTCACTTGTGTGTGATGCACTCTTTTCTTCTCGCCTCTGACGAAACTCAACATACCATTCTTTCAGGCATTCTTTTCTCCTGACTAGGCTATTCAATCCACTTTTTCGTTTAGTTTCCCTCCGTCTATTCCCAGCAAGTAGCTCATCCACCTTTTTACATTCCGCTATCTAAGCCAATAACCGATCATAGTCTCAATACACATCATCTCCTTTACATATCATGACAACAAAAACTTAACTACTCAAACGTTGTACTTTCATTTTATATTCTACTCATACTACTTTCTTCACACCACACAACTGCCTAATCCGTTCATTCCTCATTTTATCAATTCTTCTCACTCTTAACACGCCCCTAGATTGTCCTACTGAACACATTGAACTTTAGATTTTATGAGTATCAAGTCTATACTTCTTATTTCACACCGAGTTTCTCATCCCTTACTAATATATATTAAACAACAGGTGAGACTGACATACCTCCATAGTAAGAACCTTGCGAACTCAAGAACTTAGTCATCTTTACACATCCCAACTATTACCAAGTTACTCTAGAGCCGCACTTTTACCTATGATTCAGCGAACCCGTCCTACTTAACACATCTGCATCATCCGTTCCCTTTTTCATCCAACATATATCCTAAACATTTAAACTCAAGATACTTGTTCCAGTTAAGTTCACACTCATCCAGCTTAACATTCATTCACCCAAGTGGACTGTCCTCACTTCACAACCATAACCTTACTCTTAATCTTATCTATGTTTACTTTCAACCCCTCCTTTTACAATCAACAGTGCCATAATCTCTTAGCTACCAATCCTCTCAAATTGCTTTCATTCAGATCGCCACACAGATACCATCAAAATATTTCCAGCGGTCTATATATAATAGATACGGGGACACCGCGTTACATCTCTCTTCATTTCCAATCATTCTAAACACTCCTCCCACTCTAAAAGAGTGCGTTTTACTAATACCCACTTCAGTTCAAGCTTTATACACTCTCAATAAGTTCATGAAATACCAAGGAGACATAACAGTTATTACTTTGCGCGTCCATTTCTCTCTACTAGTACTAATTTAATATAAACCAGTCATTCTTCACACCCCATTAATTCTCTCTATACGAACACGCCATTAGTATCGCGTCATCCATACCTTTAAGTTCCATTTCTAGAATTCCTTCATCCACACAACACGTCATAATATATCACTAAGCATATCCTTTGCAATATAGAGATTTTCCTTATTAATCCTCTTTAAACATATAACAGCCTATGATAATGGCACATCCATGAAAAACCTGAATTTAACAAGTTAATGTATTAGTGATGCGTCAAAATCGATACATTTTTTTTCTCATTATGTGTACGACTCTTGTCTCGAACTTCCACACATTCCTCTACCACTTCTAAGAGCGCACCTTTTTCTTCACTATTACGTGCCAGAGACCTCACGTCACGACTCATCTTGAATGCACTTCTCGACACCACATAAAATCAAGTGTTCGCACTAAAATCTTCCTTTTATATACACTTCAATTAATTTCATTAAATGTCCCACTATAATTATCCATACATATGTTACCTTTGCACTACTGTATAACTTAATAGTAACGATCTGCACTATTACTGTCTTTCCGGAGTCCCACTCAGGAAGCTATCCAAACTCAATCGACCATCTCGCGCTATTCATTCTTGATCATCTATGAGCCAGCTCAAAAATTCTTTCATCTATACCCCGCCAGAATTTATTATTCTTTCATTTATCTCACCTATTTCTACCCCCAATTTAATCTTTTGAACTTTTATAAAGACAAACTTTTTCAAAAATTATATAATTCACTTACTACCCAAGACACACCTCCTATCGATAACCCACACCATTAATTCATTTCATATCACCTACTCCTTACTACCAATGTTAGCATTATTTTGCTATATCCCCGACACACTCTACTTCGCATTCCATTCCATTTCATCCAGTTACGAAAGCAATCAATCAAACATTCAGTTCCTCTACGAATTCTCTCCTGAATATTGCTCAATTCTTAACCTTTCTGACGCTCACTTCCCAGAAGAGCTTCCTTACGTTCATATGCAAGGTATCACTTTACTAGTTCCTCTTCCAATAAACTGTTCAATTCCCCTTTTTTCATTAAGAAATGCACTCCTTTCTACCTCTCTAATTTTTTACTCCTAATATTAATTCCAAACATTTCTCTTCTTTGGAAACCTCATCAATTGGATTTTAGTACATTCAACTAACGCTTCTCTTTTTACTTTTAACAGCTTACAATCACCCTCTTATCAGTACTACCAACTCGCCTTGTGTTAACATTCTAACCTCCTACTTTAGCACATCACCACATACTTCTTTTTTTTGAATGAACATGATTCTATATGAATTATACCTTAAAGGTTCACCAGATATGTTCAATATGATCATGACTATGATTTCAGTTCATCGGAGACATATTATACCTAAAGATTCCATCTATACAAGTTATTTATCCTTATTACCTTATCTTATTACTTGTTTCACTAAACTGTCGCACTCTTAATTTCACTTTCTATCCAATTCCTTTAAGTCCTTCCTCTCTATCCAAACCTGCCCACTAACCTAATTTTCAACATTAAAACAACACAATGACCCAAAGAATCCCAATCCTAACTCCCTCGCTGACTGATAACATCCAAAACAGCATACGTCAATGTTCTTCTTCGTCATCCAACAAATAACTCTCATACTTTTTCACTTTCAATACCTTCTCTACCTACATCAACTACTGTGACACAACTCAATGTAATACTCCTTGTGCCTTGAGAAAAAGATTTACTTGCACACATATCTCTCTCCTGCAGAAGTCATCACCTTCCTACCATTCTCACTTTCTCCCGACACTCCAAAGCCATCTGTTTTATTCATCCACCATTTTGGAATCACCTATTATACATAACCCAATTAGGTCATCCAAACACAATCAAATTTCTGGAGCTACACTACTCACCCGCATACAATACATACTCATTCAACTATCACCAGAAAATCTTACAAGCTCTCTTTAACATTAACCCTCAGTTGGAGCATATGAGTCACAACCACACTTACCTTGACCTTTTCAAACCTTAAATATTATAATCATTAGACTTTTCTAGTACTCAAACAACAAAATGCATGTTATACTTCTGTACCACAGGTCCTGCTCACTCAGAACATTGCTCACACACTCCTTCGTGTTCCCCCTCTCATTCCTTCCACACCAAGGCACATACACATTTCCACACCACACCACTCATTTCACCGTTTTCTTTCATTCTCTGTTTCACAGTCACAGCGACTTCAACATAAATTTTGTGACCGCCTTGTTCTAAAAATAATCCATCACCTCTCTCCTCCTTTCCTCAACATTTATTCCCTCTGGCATTCCATGTATTCATACGATTCATACATTTTCACCGAAAGATATAAGGGCATTCGCTTTCGGAAATCACGGGACCTTCTCCGAGGCGATCAGCATTAGCATTCTAGGCAAAAGATAAGTGGTACTGTGGGCTAGAGGACCAACCCAGCTACTACATGTCTTAGTCGCCATCTACCTTCATGCATAACATACGTTTGGGCAATTCTTTCTCCCCCACACACAGGGATGATATAAGACGGATAGGGATGTTCTGTAAGATGTGAGAGTCTTAGCAAGAGGTGTGTGAATAAGTATGTTGATATTATTATGCTTCGGGTATTGGGCGAAATTATAAAAGTGTTGTCAAAACTGTCCGCGCCGAGGATGAGAATGAGAGATGAGGAACGCGAGTGAAAAAGAGCGAACCATTAGGGCACTGGAATGTCGTGGGACGTGACGCGACACACCATATGCCCATATGCGCCTAACTGGGAGTAAAATTTTCATCCGGCTTGCGAGTGCGCTACTCTTCCTACTCATATTATTAATATATATTACTTATATATATATAATATATTTATATGCGTAAATAAGCAAGTTATTATTTATATACTTCAAGACTAATTAATATCAGATACTTAATTATATCAAGAGAATTCAAAATACAATTCTACTTTTATAATCTATACATATTCAATTATATATATAATATATTAAGTAGTATATATATATTATAGCTACTAACATATAATATATCTAAATCCAAAATCAGAATACCAATATATAGATCATAGTGTAGCATATCCTCAGGCATTAAAATGTTGATAGTCCAGTTCCCCTTATCACTTTCTACACTTCATTAAACTCTTAATATATAGATACAACGGACAGATGCCGAACATCTCAATGAAACAGCTGACTGAAGAACATGAGTCTTCAGAAGTAATCTATCTTCGTCTATTTCAATTGATATAAACTAAATGTTTAATGGAATACTAGAACGTAGCGTATTATGGATAAAAGCGCTTATCAACCTACCTTCCAAACTACAAATTCACCTACATAGCATGAGGAAAGCCATAATTTTAGACGCAGTTAATTCTTCTTATAAACGACCAGGAAAACTAAAATCAACAGCAGCAATTAGTGCGATTTGACACTTAAATAATCCGTTGTCCATATATTAAACTGCTATCCACTTTATTGTTTTATCTCGAATGACTACCATCACATCTTATCTTATTTCAAACGTAGTCTCCTATCGTATAACGTACATAACATACAAATTAGTAGTGCTATTACTCTAAATATTTTTATTAGGAACTTTCGTCAGAAGACTGTATAATTAAGATATACTACTGATTCTTTGTGATGTAGGATAGCCCAGAATTTTCGACATATTTCATATTAGCTTTTACCTCAAAGAAACAAATAGACTTTTCTTGCCGTGTAATAGCTGCGATGTTGATTGAAATTGCTCGTATATTTTCTCTCTCTAGTTCTCTTTTTTAACTTATAATTCTTTTTATTATGAATTTTGTGTTATGAATTCCTTATTTCGAATTAATCTGTATCTTTTTCTTTTCTTGCATGGTTGAAATTTCTATTACGTTGATTTTCACATTGTTTAAAACACTTAAAACTTTTTGTTGTCTGGATTTGATTTTTAATTAGAACATTTCCCCACTAATTGACCTAAAACCGAAATATCATTAAGAAACTCCCATAATATATTTAGTACTCTCTCACACTCTTTTTGAAAAATTCAATATGTCCTTGATCGCTCATGTATAAGCTAGTCCTCTCTCTCTCTGGTTGGTACATTAGATACATATACATAAGATTTCCATCGCTCTCACTATCCTCCTTAGGCCATGGTTCTCTTCTGAATTTGAAAGAAAATTTCCGTCTATTTTGTGTATCAGCGGCATATCCATATTTAAGAGTATCTTCATGTGTGAGAGATACTAAAATGCAATCCTGTAGACAATTTATTTTAAAATATCCATCTCACACTCAATATATTATAATTTGCGTCAGTGTATTACTGTAAAGGTGTGTTTAAAATTAGGAGAGGTGGTCATGAACCAAATCTTCGATTTTCATTCCTAAGCTGCAGGTATGACATGAGAAGCGTGAATAAAAGTGTCAAGTATAAAGTCAAAGAGGATTTAAAGCTACAGTATATCTGATTAATTTTAATAGCGTACTGGCTAAAAAGACTAGAGTAACAAAATCATTTCATCTCCATTCAATTAACTCATTCTTTTTACTATCTATTGATTGATACTACTCTACTTTTAGACGACATTTAATTTTATCACACACGCAGTAAATCTGACTGGAGTTAGTAGTTCACTCTCTCATCGCTCATTCCATAAAGGTGATGAAGAGCATCGTGATCATTCCGCGTAGTATCGTACGCCCCTCTTGGAGACAGCACACTAATTAGAAACCTTACAGATATGCCTGTAACTCTGTCTCATCAATCAGAGCGTACAACCTTTTAGACAAAGTACTTAATAATAGGGATTTTTATCCATAGATTCCCGTCATCATATCTTTTCCTATTTAAATAAATAACATTAATTTAATAATGCCTTTTCTCCCAGCAACTCCATCCAACCTAAGCGTATTCTATTATATCTTGGAAGTTTAAATCGAGCTGATAGGAGTCTATATTGTGGCGTCAAATATATATACTGAGTTAATTTATCCCTTCGCTAAAATCATCTCTCTCAAATACAAAAGCAACTAACTTTTCTACCTCTTTCGATGGTCGTACTGCTTCTTTTGTAGGCAATAATATAAACATCCCTTGGTGCATAAACAAAAACAAAAATAAATGTTTTTGGATATCTTTATGCCACGACGTTTGCCCAAGATAATGTTCTACTCATAGTGAGAGTTTGGCGTTCTTTATTCCAATTATTCAACTATACAAGGGTCTCATCCTTACTCTATTGTTAATACTTAGTTATATGCCATATCTCTATATGAAGTGAGAGGATTAGGTATTTTTAATAGGGTTTTACTACAAGTTTATATTTATTTTGGAAGGGTATGAATCAAATGTCACAAGCTTTAGTACTAACTCCATTATTACTCTTACAATATATTTGACCCTTTTAATTCATTTGTGATTTGTCGATGTATATTATATTGATTTTCTATAGCTAATACAGTGGCATGTGTCAGGAGTGGAAACTCCCACTCGTATGCCCAACCAACCTTATAGACATCTGGAAAAACTACATGAGCTTTTCACTGCTGGGTAGCTTCCTTCTTTCCAATTCATCTCTATATCCTGTCGGATAATTCCTTCCATCATATTCTGGTGCTTCCTGAATATAATTATTATTTCCTACTCACTTAGGTGGAGTTAGCAAGGGTTTACATTTTTTTCATTTAAATTATTATTTTTACACCCTCTTACTTCCATTAGGCCTTGCCTATGTGAGTTTAGTTGAGCTTGATGTGAAAATGAATAAATAAACTAAGTAATTAGAGGATCCCAAGGATATTATAATATTATATATATTATATATAAATATATTATATATATATATAATAATATATATTAATATATATAATATAATAATTAATTATATATATATATATATATATATATATATATATATATTTATTATATATATTATTAATTAAATATAAATACATTATAAATATATAAATATATATAATGATTATAATATATAATATTATAATATCTGATTTGTATAATATCCGAGTTCCTACTCCCAAAATGTATTATAACTTTACATTTATTATAAGCATAAAATAGCAAAATAAGATAGTGAGTATATATATATATATATATTACTATATCAGTTATATACGTATTCTAATTATACACTGATATTAAATAAGCATATTATATATTCATATATATATCTATATACACATGCATGAAACGTTATACAGCTATAATATATGTATACAAATTAGATACTTCTCCAGTAAAGAGCTAAACTGTCTAACCAAAAATTTAACTAGAAGAAAATAAGTATAGTATTAATAACAAGTTAAATCATTATATTAATTTTGATATAGTGTATATATGATACTATCGTATATATTATCAATATATATATATAAACATTCAGAGAACACCTATACTGAATACTTAATATCTATATTACAAAAACTGGTAAGTTGTATATTATTTTAAGTTTGCCTTATAAGTTGAAAAATTTCCCATCATCATCTAGTATATTAGGGGCTTCCTGATATACGATATCCGTGCATAAAAATTAGCATCATGATAATACCTCAGCCGATGCGGGAACGCAGATGCAGTGTCGCGAAATTGAAAAGATGCGACTCGACTAATTCGCAGGTGCCCACATCATCTCTATATATCATATATTAATGAGCTTTGAGACCGTAATCTTAATTACATCCTCTCAAATCAAATAAACCTCAATTATCAAAACAGTACTAACACGGTGCAAATGGTTTATAAATTGATATTATCTGATGGATACTAGTATATACATTATTTATTTATCTTTTATTTATTTCTTTATATACACAGCATATCTTAAAAGTTTATAACGGGGCAATTCTCCTATAAAGGAGGGGAGTGAACAAAATATGAAAATATTTTTTAAGAAGTGGATTGAAAGAGAGAACAGATCTACTTGACATTTTTAAAATCAATCTCTTTTTTTCAGCTAACAGTTCCTCTCTCAATTATCGATGTAAAAAACCATTCATTCTCCTTCTCTGCTTTTTAAAGATTTCTCTCCTTTTATATCTAATCTACACAAATACCATTAAAAATATGTAATAAATGTAATGTAAATATATTTTTGCATTTACCAATCCTGAAAATTTTGTATATTTTAAAAAAAAATTACAATTACTTATCTCATAATCTTAAAATTTTAAAATTTAAAAGAAAATTATTTTTCAAATTACTAATTTATAATTTTAGGTAGGTAAAGGAAAATTTAAAATTTGTTAAAATTGAATACATTAAATTTTAAAATTACCATTTTTAATTTTTCATTTAAAAAATTTATTTTTAAAATTAAAAATTACAGATTTAAATTTAAGAATTTAATTTTTAAGAGAAAATATTTATAGATTAATTGAATGAAAGAAGCACAATTTTAGTTTTAGATTTAATATTACTGACGATAAATATAAAATAATAATTATATTATATATACAATCAATAATATTTAATAATAATAACTCAAATAAATAAAGTTGGACAAGATAAATAAATTAATAATAATAATTATAATAAGTAATAATAATGAATTACATTATATAATAATAATAATAATAATATCAATAATCAATAATAACTGTTATGTTCATTACAATTCTTATATATATCCATTGATTTCACTCAAGAGAATTTTAAATTTAAAATGTTTAAAAAGCTTTGGTTTTATTTTTTGACACCATCACTACACACTACTCAACCACACACAACACACACACACACCCACATAGCTATTATCGGAAACTATTAATATATAATATATAGTATATATATATATATAATGGATACTATAATATAATATATATATATAAATATTATATATATATATATATATATATATATCACTGTTATATATATATATAGAATATAGTATATACTATATATATATCTATAATATTAATTAGTTATATATATATATATTAAGTTATATATTATACATATATATATATTATAGTAATATTATATCATAGCTGATATGTACTATATAATACTATCATAATATAGTACCGTAATGGTATTATATATATATACAAAAATTTAATGTATTGTCAAGAGAAACAGTTTTTTGTGAACGCAATTGAATCATTTTAAAGGGTCTGATTAAACATTTCAATAATATATTCTACTTTCCGGCTAAAAAATATGTCTCGAACAGCGAAGTTGTCAAATAAATTGTCTTTCATATTTAAAGTGGTCTTTGAGCAATAATATATAAAATAAAATCGATAATAAATATAAGAATGAATAATATCAGAATTACATAATGAATTATAATAACTTATAACTAAATAAGTAATCCAATAATAATAATACATAATAATAATAATAATAATAATAGAATATCAAATATAATAATAATAATTCATAGTAAGTAGTAATGAATAATATCTAATTAAATAATCCATATTCTAATGAGATAATAAATAATGGAAATAATAATAATAAAAAGAATTGATTAATGAATAGCAATAATAATTAGGATAAATAATAAGGCTATATAAATAATCAATAATCAATAATAATAATAATAATATATATAATAATAATAATAATAATAATAATAAATAATAATAATAATAAAATAATAAATAATAATAATATAATGAAAAATAATTAGAATAATAATGAATTAATAATATAATAATAATAATAATAATATAATAATAATAATAATAATAATAATAGTGAATATAATAATAATAATATAATAATAATAATAATAATAATAATAATAATCAATATTATTATTAATATTAATACATAATAATAAATAATAATTAATAATAATAATAATCATTAATAATATAATAATTAATATAATCATAATAATAATAATAATAATAATTAATATAATAATAATAATATGAAATAATGATAATACATAAAAATAATAAATATATAGTATAATATAATAATAATAATAATAATATAATAATAATAATAATAATAATAATAATAATAATAATATAATAATAATAACTAAAGCAAATATATATAAATATTAAAAATAATAATATCATATGATAATAATAAAATAATAATTATATATAATAATATAAGTAACTAATAATAATATAATAGATAGATAATAAATAGACTAATAGATTACATATACCTACTCAAATACTAGGTACTTTTTCAATCTCGAAGTACTGAATTCTTAATCCTATTTCTTTTGTCTAGCAAGTGACATTATCTCTCGTATTCTACAGAAAAGTAGAAATCTTTTAATCATACATTCTCGTTACAAGAAGTGAATGTATTTCTTTTGATATTCCAATGTTGATATTTCGCAGTTGAAAATATAACTGTCTTTGAATCTATTTATGTTCCAGAAGATTTTATATTCTTGTGTTCAATTACGAAGGTTCGTAATTTCACGACTGAAAGGCTGTTAATCAGGTAACACATTTCGATTACATTCTCATCTCTTCCACTCGTATTTATTTCATTAATGAACTCTGAAGATATTGTTTTTATTAATTTTCCATGTAAAGAATATTCAGCTCTAAGAAATACTTATTTACGTTTTAAGAATATTATTGTACATTTATGTTTGATGCTCAAGATATATTTTGTATATAAATATAAGGATACTGAAACTCCATTTTGATATTTATTTTATTAAGGCATGACAATTATTTATGAACATGATGGTAGATAGTAAAAGTTTTTAAAGAAGATCCTATCATTATTCTCCTTGTGTTTGAACACATTACTCCATAATAAGTGTAGACTGTATTTTAACGTGAGCCTCAAAAATAGCGTAGCCAATAGCAATCTTCAAGAATCCCGATGCCTACCTTCTAGGTGATACATGGTCATAACGAAAACAAATACCTGTAATATAAAAGAATTATAGAAACAGGGAAATATATATATATATATATATATATATATATATATATATATATATATATATATATATATATATATATATATATATATATATATATATATATATATATATATATATATATATATATATATATATATATATTTACTATATATATATATATATATATATATATATATATATATATATATATATATATATATATAAATATTTATATATATATATATATATATATATATATATATATATATATATATATATATATATATATATATATATATATATATATATATATATATATATATATATATATATATATATATGAATAGTAGTGATAGGGGGCACGATCGGCATTTTTCCAGCAGGTACAGATTTAGCCGTAAATCTGGAATGCTGGTTATATTTTGGTATGTTTAGCGATACTGGCACTTTTTTTCTGGAATCCTGGTATATTTTTTCCCGCAGAGTCCGAATTTGATGGTTTGAGCCGCGTTCGCTGTTCGGCGTTTTTACCCACCGCAAATTCCCGCGTTTTCCGGAGATTTCAAGCGTTTTAACGCTTGAAGCGTCAAGTGGGGGGTTTCGGGTCGGTGATGCCGTTTTCTGAGTCCTGGAACTGAGCAAGCGATTTCTTTTGCCGACATGACTTTTTTTACATCGATGGATTTTGACGTTTGAGGTGTCTATCTATGGGTTTTTGGGGTCGGGGAGCCGTTTTTGAGGTACGTGAGGCGTTTGGAACAGGAAATTCAAGTTAAATGCCGACATGACTTGGAATTTCGTAAGGTCGTCAGATTTTGACGTTTGAGGTGTTAAGTTAGGGGTTTCTTAAGACGGGGAAGTCGATTCTGAGATCGGTGAGTCTAATGAAGCAGGGAATCCAAGTCAAATGCCGACATGCCTTGGACTTTCTCTGAAATTACTAAGTTTTACACTTTTGATTGGTCAAATACTAAGGGTTCCTAAGGGTGAGTGAGACCAATTTTGAGAGTCCAGGTTGTGTATTTGAGTTTAAGAAGGGCTAGGAATAAGTCTTAT
Organism: Trachelipus rathkii; assembly: GCA_015478945.1. Classification (NCBI taxonomy): domain Eukaryota; kingdom Metazoa; phylum Arthropoda; class Malacostraca; order Isopoda; family Trachelipodidae; genus Trachelipus; species Trachelipus rathkii. The sequence goes on along the minus strand of JABUQX010049350.1, from coordinate 1,725 downwards.
AACCCACACTTTTCTTCACCACTCAATTTAGATGAGTTCTAGTTGACTTGTCTTCTTCAAACTTGGCTCCCCGTATAAGGGTGACGTAACCTCATCGTAGACGAGGTTACGTCCCCGTGCTCACCCCGGAGGGGCGCCTCCCCCTAAAAAATCGAATGTTCGTAGAAGGTTGAAATTTGGAGAAAGGATTCAGAGTCGGATTTCTGGAAAGAATCGGGTTCGGAATCAGAGGAGTTGACAACGGCACCGGTGCTGGAGCCGGTGCGGTGCCGAGTTAATAAACATTCGTATAACAACAATGTTGGTGTCATTATATATGTTATCGGGTCTGTAGATCTCGAATATGATGGTTTCAGAATCTTCAAAAAAAAAAAAATAAATAAAAAAAATAAAAATAAAAATAAATAAATTAAATTAAATAAAATAAAAAAATAAAAAAAATTAAATTAAAAAAAAAATTACAATTTTTTTTTATTCTTTTTATGTTTATAACTTAAAAAATTTACGTTTTACATACCCTAAAGCAGTAAATCAGTAAATCAGTAAAGCAGTAAATCAGTAAATCAGTTAGTCAAATTACCATCCAGCGACCCTCCTACCCATCTTTGATCTATTGTTCTATTGATCTATTGATCTATTGATCTATTGATTCGTCATATTTTTTTATTAAAATTATTGTTTTACATACCCTAAAGCAGTAAATCAGTAAATCAGTAAATCAAACTGCCCTCCAGCAACCCTCCTACCCATTCGTGATCTATTGATCTATTGATCTATTGATCTATTGATCTAATGATTCGTCATATTTTGTTTAACATAACACAAAAACTTTTATTTATTTTGTTTTGTTTTCTTTAAACATTTTGTTTTTACTAAAAAATTTATTCTTTTTATGTTTATAACAAAAAATTTGCATTTTTACATACCTTAAAGCAGTAAATCAGTAAATCAGTAAATCAAACCACCCACTCTATCCTCCTACCCATCCATGATCTATTGATCTATTGATCTATTGATCTATTGATTCAAGTCATATTTTGTTTAACATAACACAAAAACTTTTATTTATTTTGTTTTGTTTTCTTTAAACATTTTGTTTTTACTAAAAAAATTATTCTTTTTATGTTTATAACTTAAAAAATTTGCATTTTTACATACCCTAAATAAGTAAATCAGTTAATCAAACCACCCACTCTATCCTCCCCTCCTGCCCTACCATGATCTATTGATCTATTGATCTATTGATCTATTGATCTATTGATTCAAGTCATATTATAAGTATCTTTTTGTATAGAAATAACATAAAAATAAATTCTTTGCTGTAGTTGTTGTTGTTGAAATGTCGCGTTTGTTATTGCATTTGTTGCAGTTGTTAATGTTGTTGTTGTTGTTGAAATGTTGTTGTTGTTGTTGAAATGTTGTGTTGTTGTTGTTGTTATTGTTGTTGTTGTTGTTGTGATTTGTTGATGTATTTATTTATTTATTTATTGTCAATTTATTACTGTTTATTGTTAAATATCAAACGTTCAAGTTAAATGAAAATATACAACACTTTTTCAAACATTTCTCTAAAATAATGTTAATTTACATTAACATTATAATATTGAAAACTATACAAAAATATATCTCATCCTAGCCTACCTGACATACAGTATTCATTAACAAGGTAACAAAAATTAGAAGTTTCAACTTACCAGCAGAAGTCAGCACAACAATCTCAATCTT
>JABUQX010049349.1:47500-55000 GCA_015478945.1 Trachelipus rathkii | reverse complement strand
GGTAAGAATAATAAATCACACCCCGAAAATATTTTAAAGTGATTACCAGTTTTCCTGAGTTTTTTTTTTAATTTTTTATATCATTTTTTAATGATAAACCTTATTAAATAAGAACCATAAAATATAAGAGAAGAAAATTATATAGGCTTATTCGTAACGTAAATTTATAAAGGTGAGCGCAGCAGCAATCATTGAAGTGAAGAATATTAAATTCACTTTGAAAAATTGGTGGTTGTAAATCCTTCAGAACAGATAAAAATGGAAGAGAAGCACTGCATTAAAACGTCAATTTATATAAAAAATTCAATAGATCACTGCATCTCTTGTGATGCGATATTGTAGCAAAAAGTGTTGGGAGTTAAAGGGACATCTCCTGAAAAAATTGCAGTTGTTGTTAAATTTACAAATTAAAATAATGTACCAACGTGGGCAGTAAGATAAAATATTTAGGGGAGTTGAAACTAAATAACGGCGTAAAGTGTGGAATTATTATTAAAATAAAAAAAAACAATAAATAAGAGAAGCTAATAAGCTTTACATAACAAAATATATGACTTTGGGATGAAGGTCAATTTTTCGATTTATATATATATATATATATATATATATATATATATATATATATATATATATATATATATATATATATATATATATATATATATATATATATATATATTTATATACACATATATATATATATATATATATATATATATATATATATATATATATATATATATATATATATATATATATATATATATATATATATATATATAATAACTATATAAATATATAACAATAAATATATAATAATATATATATATATATATATATATATATATATATATATATGTATATATATATAATAATATAGTAATAATAATAATAATATATAATAATATAAAATATTATATGTAATAATAATAATAATATATATATATATACGTAACATCTATATATATATTTATATATTTATATGTATATATGTAATAATATTTATTATATATATATATATATATATATATATATATATATATATATAAATATATATATATTTATATATATATATAATATATATATATATATTACGGTTGTCACCAACTTACCGGGCAGAGCCCTATTCAAGGAGGAGGTGTTGCACGCCTCAGAAGTCAACAACTAAAGTAAATTACGCAGATGAGCACAGACGCAGGCTTTGAATTGGGAGATTAAATTCAGCAGGAAACACAGAAGATGGAAGAGAATTCCACAGAACAGATGTGGCAGGAAAGAAGGAAGCACTGCAACGAACTAGCCTGGAGTTACCTACATCAACACAAAACTCGTAATGGGCGGCACCCTAGTTCTACGAGGTGACGTAAAGGTGGTACGCGGTGTCGCTCCCTCCAGCTTACTGCCGCTGCGGTACCTATAGAAAAGAGATAAAGCACCGACATCGCGTCGCAAAGATAGAAGGTCAAGTGAACTGGAAAGTAAAGAACAGTTTATAAGCCTTTTGGTCTTAGACTCGACCCCATCCAAAAGCCCGGTGAAAACTTTAGATATAGAGCAGTACTCCATTCAAAGGGCGGATGAGGCCTTGTATAGCTAGACAACTGAGAAGAAGGAAAAAAAGTCGCAGTCTAAACGAGCTCCCAGTTTCTTTGAGGCCACCCTAGCAACCGTTGTGATGTGAGGTTTTCAAGACATTTTTTTGTTTATGTTAAGGCCAAGGATGTTTATATTGTCAACAGGAGAGATGAGAGAACCGTCGAAAAAGATAGGAAAGTTAGAAGGTGTCTTAGAGATTGAGATTTGTAGAAGTTGAGTTTTTAAAGAAATTAGATTTTACAAGGTTGAGACGACCCCAACCGGAAATTCTATCCAGATCAGCGAGAATAGAATCGGAAAGATTAGGACGAGGCAATTCTAGAAGTAAAAGAAGGAGCAGAATTGAAATTAGTTGAAGAATGAAGGGTCGAATCATCGGCATATGAGTGAAAAGAGATAGATGTGCAGGTGAGAAGATCATTAATGAAAAGTGGGAATAAAGTAGTGATAAGACAGATCCCGGAGGAACACCACTATTGACAGAAAAGAAGAGTCGCCCATCAACACAGCCGATATTAGACGATTTGAAAGAAAACTAGACATAAGTAAAGCAAAGAGAAGGAGGAAACCCAAAGGAGGGGAGCTTGGGGCAGAAACGAGTGCCATACCTGGTCAAATGCTTTGGATAAGTCACGCGCCACCACGCAAGTCTCCCCGTAGTTCCTAAAAGCGGAAAACCATAAATCAGTAAAATAGGAAAGTAACTAATACTTAGTATACACTAGGCGCTGAAAGCCACGACTTTGCTGGCGATCGGAAAAGAAAGTGAATAGAGATTCAGACTGATCTAAGAAATGAAGTTGGGAAGAGGTTTCAAAAATCTTAGATGAATACAGGTAAGAGCTATAGGGCGATAGTTGGAAGGATCAGAGAGTCTTCCTTTTTTCGGAATAGGTTGGACATGGGCGTGCTTCCAACACTGAGGGAAAGTGTTAGTATTAGACACAGAGAATATAGTTGAACGAGGGGCGGGGATGGCACGGGCTTGCACTCCTCAAAACTCGGGAGGAGTGCCGTCGGGCCACCCGCCTTCTCTTTCGTTCATAGATTTCAAGGCCAGCTACACTGACAATGTAATCACAGGCAAGGCATGGACACCGCAAAGTTAGAAGAAGGAGGAGGAGGAATGCCAGAATCGTCAGGGTTGAGTTAGAGAGGAAAATAGAATGAAGAGATTTGCCCTTTTCAGTTTGAAGTATTAGGAATAGAACAAACAGAGCGAATAAGTGGAGAGATGTAGATTTACAAGTTGTTGAGATGTTTTTGGCAAGAGGCCAGAAAGATTTGTCAGTAGGAGAACCAAGGAGGTTAGCGCACTTTCGTTTTATGAAAGCCCGCTTTGCTCATCGAAGAGTATCCCTGCAACGATTTCTAGCTGAATGAAAATTAGCAAGAGTGATAGGAGAACGAGAATTTTTCCACTCCCGATACACACTGTCTCTAGCCTGAATCGCGTCAGAACAAGCACGATCGAGCCATTTAATTTTGAGGAGAGAAAGATTTAGTCGAAGAAGGAATAAACCTGCTCATCCCATCAACGATTACAGCTCCCACCTTATCGGCAGAAGCCGAAGCGTCACCAGAGTCAAAGCAGTCATTCCAATTATAGTTAGCGTAGAAGCAACGCAAGGCCCCCCAATCGGCCCGATCAAAGTGCCAGAAAAAACGCGTAGGGCAGGATGGAGCTGTTGGAGAGAAAGTATTAAAATTAAGAGATATAAGGTTGTGGTCAGATTTACCAATAGGAGCGAAGGTGGTGTATTTATAGAGAGAAGGACTAGTGGTGAAACATAGGTCAAGTGTGTTCAAGAATTGGTTGGGACGATCCGGAATGTGTGTGGGTTCTTTAATTAGTTGCTCCAGATCGTTGAGAATGCTAAATGATTCGGCCTCCTCCCCACCTAAATCAGTATGAGAGGACCCCAACCATTCAGTGTTTTGTACATTGAAATCCCCTAAATAGAGGACCTCAGTATTTGGATGAGAAGATATAAGTCTCGTGAGAAGTAGTAAGATATTCAAAAAAGGCGTGAAAATCTGTTCTATTTATAGAACAGTAGCAGAAGCACAAGATTATTATAGTAGAAGGAAGAAAGATTTTAAGACACAGAACATCGAAGTTAAGAGTTTGAGATTTTCGAGACTTGTTACAGGGGTGTTATGTTTTCTTAGAGCAATATTCCACCCTTAGAAAGAAATATGAAATAATATAAATATAAATATATATATATATATATATATATATAATATAAAAATATATATATATATATATATATATATATATATATATATATATATATATATATATATATATACATAATATATATATATATATAATATATATATATATATATATATATATATATATATATATATATTTATATATATATATATAATATATCTTTATTTATATATATATATGTTGCATAATATATATGTATGTAATAATAATAATATATATAATAATAATATATATATATATATATATTAATATGAATATAATAATAATATAATAATATATATATATATATTATATATATATATATATATATATATATATATATATATATATATATATATATATATATATATATATATATATATATATATATATATATATATATATATATATATATAATAAAATATATATATATATATATATATATATATATATATATATATATATATATATATATATATATATATATATATATATATATATATATAATATATATATATATATATATATATATATATATATATAAATATATATATATATATATATATTATATATATTTATATATATATATATATATATATATATATATATATATATATATATATATATATATATATATATATATATATATATATATATATATATATATATATTTTGTCTGTTTGTTTTGTGGTTTTTGTATGTGCATGCAAGATGGCAGATTTGCACCGGCGCGGGCTTACTATCGACTTTGCTAACATCCGTGGCTTGCAATCTAACTCTGCATCCGTGGAATACCACCTCTCTAACTCTAATCCTAACCTTTTGCTCCTGTCTGAGACCCAGATGGCTAGGAATTCATCTCTAACTCGTTTAATATATCTAACTATAACTTATTTCATAATTTCCGTCTAAAGGGTGGAGTATGTGCCTATGTTAACATAAACACTCCTGTAACACGTCTCGAGAATCTCGAATCTCCTAACTTCGATGTTCTGTGGCTTAAAATCTTTCTTCCTTCTACTACAATAATCTTGTGCTTCTGCTACTGTTCTCCTAACAGAACAGATTTTCACGCCTTTTTTGAATATCTTACTACTTCTCACGAGACTGTTACATCTTCTCATCCAAATACTGAGGTCCTCTATTTAGGGGATTTCAATGTACACAACACTGAATGGTTGGGGTCCTCTCATACTGATTTAGGTGGGGAGGAGGCCGAATCATTCAGCATTCTCAACGATCTAGAGCAACTAATTAAAGAACCCACACACATTCCGGATCGTCCCAACCAATTCTTGAACACACTTGACCTATGTTTCACCACTAGTCCTTCTCTCTATAAATACACCACCTTCTGACCACAACCTTATATCTCTTAATTTTAATACTTTCTCTCCAGCAGCTCCACCATGCCCTAAACGTAATTTCTGGCAGTCGGGCCGATTGGGAGGCCTTGCGTTGCTTCTACGCTAACTATAATTGGAGTGACTGCTTTGTCTCTGGTGACGCTTCAACTTCTGCCGATAAGGAGGTGTAATCGTTGATGGGATGAGCAAGTTCATTCCTTCTTCGACTAAATCTTTCTCTCCTCATAATCCATGGTTCGATCGTGCTTGTTCTCTGGCCATTCAGGCTAGAGACAGTGCGTATCGGGAGTGGAAAATTCTCTTTCTCCTATCACTCTTGCTAATTTTCATTCTGCTAGAAATCGTTGCAGGGATACTCTTCGACGAGCAAAGCAGGCTTTCATCAAACGAAAGTGCGCTAACCTCCTTGGTTCTCCTACTGACAAATCTTTCTGGCCTCTTGCCAAAAACATCTCTAACAACTTCTGTAAATCATCTTTTCCTCCTCTTATTCGCTCTGATGGTTCTGTTGCTAATTCTCCAACTGAAAAGGCCAATCTCTTCGGCCTCCTATTTTCCTCCCAACATTGGTGATTCTGTTCTCCCTCTCTTTCCTCAGTGTCCTGCCTACTGCCTGTTCCTGTCAGTCAAGTCTTAAGCTAATCTGAACATTAAGCAGCAGCCTTCTCCGAGTTTTGAGGTGGCTTGTGGCATCCGCCCCTCGTTCAACTATATTCTCTATGTCTCAATACTAGCACTTTCCCTCAGTGTTGGAAGCACGCATATGTCCAACCTATTCCGAAAAAGGAAGCCGCTCTGATCCTTCTAACTATCGCCCTATAGCTCTTACTTGTATTCTATCTAAGATCTTTGAAACTCTTCTCAACTCTTATTTCTTAGATCATCTGGAATCTCATTCACTTCTTTCCGATCGCCAGTACGGCTTTTGGCGCTCGAGGTCTACTGGCGATATACTTTCCTATCTTACTGATTTATGGTTTTCCGCCCTTAGGAACTACGGGGAGACTTGCGTGGTGGCGCTTGACATATCCAAAGCATTTGACCGGGTATGGCACGCGTCACTGCTCTCCAAGCTCCCCTCCTTTGGGTTTCCTCCTTCTCTTTGCTTACTTATGTCTAGCTTTCTTTCAAATCGCTCAATATCGGCTGTTGTTGATGGGGCGACTTCTTCTTCCTTTTCTGTCAATAGTGGTGTTCCTCAGGGTTCTGTCTTATCTCCTACTTTATTCCTACTTTTCATTAATGATCTTCTCCCCTGCACATCTAACTCTTTCCACTCATATGCCGATGACTCGACCCTTCATTCTTCAACTCATTTCAATTCTGCTCCTTCTTTTTCTTCTAGAATTGCCTCTCGTCTTAATCTTTCCGATTCTATTCTCGCTGATCTGGATAGAATTTCCGGGTGGGGTCGTCTGAACCTTGTGAAATTCAATTCTTTAAAAACTCAACTTCTACAAATCTCCTTCTCTAAGACACCTTCTAACTTTCCTATCTCTTTCGACGGTTCTCTCGTCTCTCCTGTTGACAATATAAACATCCTTGGCCTTAACATAAACAAAAAAATGTCTTGGAAACCTCATCACAACGGTTGCTAGGGCGGCCTCAAAGAAACTGGGAGTTCTGTTTAGACTGCGAGACTTTTTTTCCTCTTCTCAGTTCTATACAAGGGCCTCATCCGCCCTTGTATGGAGTACTGCTCTCATATCTGGGGGGGCTCAGGTTTCACCCGGCTTTTGGATAGGGTCGAGTCAAAGGCAAAAAGACTTATCAACTGTCCTGTTCTTTCTAGTTCACTTGACCCTCTATCTTTGCGGCGCGATGTTGGTGCTTTATCTCTTTTCTATGGGTACCGTAGCGGCAAGTGCTCGAGGGAACTTTCCACTCGCGTGCCACCACCTTTAAGACGCCCTCGTAGCACAAGGGGTGCTGTGTCGGCACATGAGTGTTGATATTAGCAACTCCAGACTAGTTCGCTGCGGTGCCTCCTTCTTTCCTGCCACCTCTGTTCTGTGGAATTCTCTCCATCTTCTGTGTTTCCTACTCAATTTAATCTCCCTCACTTTAAAGCCCGCGTCTGTGCTCATCTGCATAATTTGTGTTAGTTGAATTTTTGTTAATTTTAACACCCCCTCCTTGAATAGGGCTTTGCCCGTGAGCGGTGGTGATAACCGTAAAATATATATATATATATATATATATATATATATATATATATATATATATATATATATATATATATATATATATATATATATATATATATATATATATACGCTCTCTCTCTCTCACAATATATATATATATATATATATA
>JABUQX010049349.1:40000-42500 GCA_015478945.1 Trachelipus rathkii | reverse complement strand
CAGGGTGGTCCAAAATTCGGTACATCATTCGCACTCGTGCTTTCATTAAATAAGCTCAGACTGGTCCCCAGGCAAGTTCCTTAAAATAAAATAAATATCTGTCAACTATTTTTTTCAACTTTGGAAAAACTTTTAAACAAAATAAACTGGTCATAACTTTTTACTTACCCATAACATGGGACCCTTCTTCTTTAGATCTCTTCAATATACTGTACAATCTCAGGACAAACTATTCCTCCCCATACTCCGACTACTTCATTTTGCATTTTCTAGTTGGTTCTTACATTCGTTACATATCTCCCCCCTCAAGTTTGGTAACACCAAACTTACAAAGAAAAAAAAAATTTACCTGACCAAAGCCTACCAACCTCATTCCTATAACTCCCCCATTTGTTCCTTCTGGCTTCTTTCAAATCCTTTCCGTTTCCTAATTCTGCTGTGCAAACGTTCCATCCTCAGTTCAATTTTCCTTTTCCTCTTTTGCAAAAAAAAAAAAATAATAATAATAATAATAATAATAATAATAATAATAATAATAATAATAATAATAATAATAATAATAATAATAATAATAATAATAATAATAATAATAATAATAATAATAATACCCTATCTAATATGTACACACTTTTGCGGAGCTCCTTACATTCACACAAACATACCGATAAAACAAAATAATAATAATAATAATAAACATAATAATAATCATATCATAATAATAATAATAATAAACATAAGTAAACAATAAGGGTTCGTCCAACACTCTACGGAAGCCACCAATATAATCGATCGGATCTTCTATAATCGATTTAACCTTAAAATAATCAGTTCAACCTGGATATTTATTTATCAAAAACTTAACCCTTTTGTTTATACCTTGCTGTTTCAGGAGGGAGGAAATAACAAAATAAAGATTTTCTAAATATATATAATTACCATCATTTCTTTATACTTAAACATTCCGAACAAACTCAATATCATAGACAATTAACAAAACAATCTTTATTACAAGACAATTTAAACATACATTTTACTCAACTCCATACATTAAATATCAATGTCCTTAATTCTAAAAATGGATAAAATGCATACATAATCGAAAATGGCGGCCAATAAAAAAAACATGACTACATAACTTAATTCTTCTACAAAAATAATATTACAGTTACTCGCGCTCAACGAGTTGATCAATAAACCCGGAACATAGACAATCATGAAATCTGCAATAATAACCATTTTACAGTTACTCGCGCTCAACGAGTCAATCAACAAACCTGGAACATAAACAATGATAAACCTTGCAACAATAATAATTTCACAATTTCTCACGCTCGACGAGTCAATAAATATACCGTGAACTCATGAATCCTGAAACCTGATAAATTTTAGTCCTAATCATAACACGTGTTCGCTGAACATAGTTATACACTGCTGTCAATACTTGGCTATCAACCTTTTTAAACTTGGTTCTCTGGTAAGAAATAAACCACTTACTACTTGCACAAGTCGTATTACATGTCTGCGACGACTCACAATGTTTACATATATATACGAATAGTTTATGCATTTTTAAGCAAGCAGGTTTTACTTAATTCATAAACAAAGTTGGCAGCATTAAAAGGGAAAACAAAACTATACATCACTTACAGAAACTGTATCCTGTTTAAATTACTCGGCACTATTTCCAAACCGTAAGTCAGTAAACAGTCAATCTCAGTCCCATCAAAAGAGGAGGTAACTTTTTCACCTTACGAACTGCTTCTACTTGTACTGGTTTACAGGGTGGTCCAAAATTCGGTACATCATTCGCACTCGTGTTTTCATTAAATAAGCTCAGACTGGTCCCCAGGCAAGTTCCTTAAAATAAAATAAATATCTGTCAACTATTTTTTCAACTTTGGAAAAACTTTTAAACAAAATAAACTGGTCATAACTTTTTACTTACCCATAACATGGGACCCTTCTTCTTTAGATCTCTTCAATATACTGTACAATCTCAGGACAAACTATTCCTCCCCATACTCCGACTACTTCATTTTGCATTTTCTAGTTGGTTCTTACACTCGTTACATATCTCCCCCCTCAAGTTTGGTTTTACCAAACTTAAAGAGAAAAAACAGAAAAAATTTTTTTCAATATTATATATATATAATATTATATATATATATATATAATATATATATATATATGTATAGCAAAAATTTATCAGCCAGTCTATGCCACCTGCCTACCCTAATGTTACTCCCCTATATATATATATATATATATATATATATATATATATATATATATATATATATATATATATATATATATATATATATATATATATATATATATATATATATACTTATATATTTATATATATATTATAAAACTACTTATATACTATATCATATTATATATATATATATTTAATAATATATTATATATATATATATATATATATATATATATATATATATATATATATATATATATATATAATATATATATATAG
>JABUQX010049349.1:7500-10000 GCA_015478945.1 Trachelipus rathkii | reverse complement strand
GCCATTGGTTGTGCATACGACCACCTTGGCTCTGTATCTTCTTTCAATACTCAATAATCGACTTTACTAAATATTCTTAGTGGAATTTTTTTTAATTATAACCTTTTTGTCTATATACTAAGAATAAATTCTCTCACATTTAATCTTATATTACTATTATATCATAATTCTATATATATATACTATATCAGTCACCTCATATTCATACTTATAATTACTCCACAGGACTTATTATCTCTAAATTGACATCGCTACCATTTAATAAATATGATATAATCTGTACTGATGTCGTCATATATATTGGGACTATCTCATGCTTGAAGTAATAATAAGTTAGACAGCTTTTTTATAATTCGTGAGGCATAGTCATATTATATTATAATATTATATATTATATATATATACGGAGCGTCTCATAGCTCAGAGGTGTAGTTTATCACTCGCTTAGCCAAGCGAGAGGGCCGTCATGAGTTCGAGTACTGGGTGGATGCGAGAGAAATGAGCTATTTCATTTAACTCTAGCTTCGTCTCACTTCAGACTTTAATGAGTACATTGTAGTAGCGTGCTTTGCTACTTTATATAAGTGGGATAATATTATAACTCTTATCGAGATTATCCGCGTAATATGGCCCTGGCCAGACCTATTTAAGCGGATTTATATGATACCAGTTATTAAGGTAACCGTGATATCACCTTATACAAAGGACTTATTCTACGATGGTGATCAACCTACTGACAGGTGTGAGACCTTCCTGGGGGAGGACTGATATTTTATATATATTTATATTATATATATATTAGATCTATATATATATATTAATTATATATATATATTATATATATACATTTATATATATATATATAATTATATTATATAAAATTTATTATTATATTTATAATTATATAAGTTATTATAATATTAATATAGTTAATATTAATTAATAATTATATAATATATTAGTATTATATTAATAAAATTAATTTTTATATCTTTTTTATTCCTCTCTCACTCCTATAATATTAATAATATTTATATATATAATAATAATATATTTATATATATATATTTATATATTATAATATTTATATAATATAATATATATTATATTAATATAAAATTATATATATATATATATATTATAATTATATATATTATATATATATATATATATATATTTATATATATTATATAATTAATTATTATATATATAATATATATATATATATATATATATATATATTACTTATATTATATATTTATTTATTATTATTATTATTTTACCTTACACTTTTTTTCCCGCTTGAGCGGGTTAGTGGTACGTACAGCCTCTGCATTCACATTCTCTCATCTCTATATATATATATATAAATTATTAATATAATATATTATATTAAGTATTATATACGCGTATAAGAAGTATATATAAGGCTTCGATTTTCCTCGCGTTTGCAATTATAACTGCAACTTTCCTTAACGTATCTCATCGGGATACTGAGAAATATTTTGAAAATGTTTTAAATGATTTAACATTGACTAAATAGGGAAAACTTCGTTGCAAGGTCCTGTCTCAACTCAAATTTTGAAAAAATTAAATTGATATTAAAAAAAATTGTTCGCTTCTAAATTTTTTATTTATATTTTTTTGTGAAGCGCAATTTCGATAAGTTTTTAACTCATAAATATTATATATATATAATATATATAATATATATATATATAGTATATATATATATATATATATATATAACTATATATATATATTTAATAATAATTATCTAACTATTATATATATATATATATTATATATTTATATATTTTATTTATTATTATTTTATATAATAATATAATTTATTATTATTAGTTATTATTATTATTAATTATTATTTAATTATTATTATTATTAATTATTATTTTATTATTATTATTATTATTATTATTATAATTATCATTATCATTATCATTATTATTATTATCCTCTTGTATCCAAGATTGGTGTGTAATGTGTGTAACACAGCACCGGTTACAGAAAAGTATAGAGAATTTATGACGTAAGTCGAAAGACAAGCCCAGCCTTACCGCCCCATTTATACCTTTAATGAGAACCCGTCGCAGTCAGAAAAATCCATCCTAGAGCTTCAGGGACTGCGACGTACCCTCACTGTAGCATCTCGTCATGTTGGGTATCCCCTCAGGTGGGCTACAACCATATCTCCTTACAAAATCCCGAAATGACTCCTATTATGCACATTTCTTCTCGCCTCTGCCAACTCACATTCCTCTCCTCCAGGCATTCCTTTACTGACTCAATCGAATTTTTCTTCGTCTCCCAGCCGGACGATTCCCAACACACTCACCACTATAACCCGTTGAACCAAACGATCTATCATCAGTTTCACTATGTACCAAAACCAGATCTTCAATGTACTCTCGTTTATCTCTCATTTACTCCTTTCTTCACACACACAACCCGCCTAAATACGTTCATTCTCTTTTATCAA
>JABUQX010049349.1:0-2500 GCA_015478945.1 Trachelipus rathkii | reverse complement strand
TTTCTACCTACCTTTGTCATTTTGTATTATTAAAAACTCGAGACAAGAATCGGAAATCAATGAATCGATGAGCATGACTTCCTAGAGAAGTCGTATAGGATGAAGGTATTAAGTCTCTACTAATCATAGGGAACATCAATTTCATGAAGGAGGTAACCAAATGAAGAACAATATTACATATATATATATATATATATATATATATATATATTATATATATATATATATATTATATATATTATATACTATTTATATATATATATATATAATATTATATACAATAATATGATTATTAATGTATTAATAATTATATATTATATTTATTTTATATTATATATATATATAGATCTTATACTATATATTTGTATATTATTATCATATATTAATATATTAATATTATATTATATATATTTGTTTTTACTTGGGATCTTACGTCTTTTTTGTAAAGAGAGTCACAATACCTATTTTATATTACTCATTGCTATTCCCCTGAGGATGGATTACTGATACTAATAAATTTTCATTTCATTGAAGATATAATAAGTCTTAATAAATTACATATTCATACTATATATATATATTACTTATATATTCTATATATATATATATATATATGCATGAATTATATTAGTTTTATATATATATACATATATAGTATATATATATATTATATATATCGTATTATATATATATATACGTGAGAAACGTAAACAGGGGACAGAACAGTGGCAGACAGAGAGCTAATTAAAGTATGTTACGTTATAAAAAAAAGGAAATTCAAAGTAATGATCCATTACAACAGAATACCTCTCTTTTGTAAGCCCACTACATTAACTTGAATCTCCCTCTTTCTCATCTCTCTTCTCTCTTCTCTCTCTCTCTCTCTCTTCTCATCTCTCTTCTTGATTTCACATACACACTCACACACGCACACGCCACGCACACGCCCATAAATGCATATGATAACTCAAAAACTATACGTGATATAAGAATTCTAAAATCATTCAGTTATTGGAATTTTTCGTAGGAATAATGTAGAAATCTTTATAATACTAAGATCATTGGATAAAAATATTTGGAAACTTATTATAATAATAATAATAATAATAATATAAATGTAATAAGACATATAATAATAAATAATAATAATAATAATTAATATCAATAAATAATAAATAACAATAAATAATAATATTTAATATTATATATTAATATTAATATTAATATTAATAATTCAAATTAATATTACTAATTAATATTAATATTAATGATAATATTAATATTATATTAATATTTTTTTATATTATTATTACTATTAATAATAATATAATATATATAATATAATAATAATAATATAATTAATATATAATAATAATAATAATAATAATAATAATAATAATAATAATAATAATAATAATAATAATAATAATAATAATAATAATAATTATTAATAATATATAATTATTATATTATACTATTATATATATTTTACTAATTATTATTATCATTATAATTATAATATAATTATAATAATAATTATAATAATAATATAATAATACTAATAATAATAATAATATAAAATAATAATAATAATAATAATAATATAATAATAATAATAATAAAATATAATAATAATAATAATATTTAGTGATAATATAATAATATATTATAATAATATATCAATAATAATAATAATAATATAATAATATATCATATAATATAATATAATAATAATAATAATAATATAATAATAATAGTAATTAGATAACTATAAAATTTGACAGTGGTTATGAATTGAAATAATAATCAAGTAAGTGATAATCAGTTAAAAATAATAATATAATAATAATAATAATAGTAATAATAATATAAATAATATAATAATAATAATGACATATTCATTAACTACTTTTAACCATTTGACCCTACATTGTGCCGCAATTCTTTTCCTTGTTCCATGGCCCCTAACTCTCTTTAATATCTTCCCCTATCCTGCCCTTGTTTATCATACGTATATACATATATATAACTATTATATATATATTATATCTATTATATATATATATATTCTATATTATATATTATATATATATATATAATAGTATATATATAATATATATAATAATATATATATTATATATATATATATGATACAAGTCTACAATGAACAGGCGTAAATTTATGATCGCGAAAAAGATAAAAAATTTACTAATTTTTTATTCTCATTTTCAAAGATTGTAGGGTAACATAATTCTAAATAACCTACCTAACCTAACCTAACTCTAACCGTATACTAACCTAGCTAACCTAACTTTCTCCTAACCTAACCTAAATAGGGCATTTTCAATTGATTTGAAAAACGCCTCCTTATTTAGACTTATCTATATATTACTATTATATTATATATATATAATTATACTATTATATTACTGTATATTACTATATATATATACTTATATATATATTATATATTATATATATATATATATATATATATTAT